>CAOKZL010003850.1:0-64501 GCA_948472985.1 Iguana delicatissima | reverse complement strand
TCAAAAACCAAAACCAGTCCAAGATCGAAAAACTGTTAAATCCATCAGTCAGGCTGAGAAAGGCTCCTTACTCGCTGCTACCGTGGCGGAAGAAAAGGAACTGACCGTTACTCCGGGAGGGACCTTATATACCCTGGGGATGTGGGGGATGGGCCAACTGCCAAAACACCTGATTTTAGGCTTCCAGAAGGTTCTGAATGCTGTATTGCGCAGGCGTGAAATACCCCATTGTGTGATTCACAGAGGCCACAAAGAAGAAAATGTTCTTTACCCCTCCATTAAGTTCTGCTGCATTGCTTCTCTGTGGTTGGGAGGTGACCCTGAGTTCTAGAAAGTTACGCAAAGAGAGTGTAAGCACTGGTAGGTTCTAACAGGCTGCCCGCCTTGTAAGGCTTTGAATACAGCCCAAGTGATGGACTGCATGTCTGCCATCCAAGAACCAGCTTAGCTGAGCATGGAGAAACTCATCACCAGAAGGTCTGTCACCAGAGGATGAACTGGCCAAAAGCATTTAGCAGAGAATAGCTGCAATTTTCATCTGAACAGGATTGACAGGCCTGCTGTAAAGGAACTCAACAGTCAAAGTTTTTTGCATCCTCAGGTTCATTTCCTGTTTCACAGCTGAAAACTGATCTTGAGATTCAAAAAGAAAACATTTCTTTGCATGACATCCATACCCTTACCTTTTGCCCCACGAGATCCGTGACGTCCAGGAGCTCCTGTCACACCTGGAAGGCCATCATTTCCTTGCAAGCCAGGAAAGCCTCTGGGACCTTGTGGACCAACAGGGCCTGGCGGACCCGGAGGTCCTGGCATGGCACCATGAGATTGACATTGATCACAGTGTAGCCTTCCATTCCGAAGTATAGTCGGTAACTGGGCTAAGGAGAATGCAAGCAAAACCCCTTCAGACCACATTCCTATTAATAGCTAAAATCATCCATAACATCAAACATCATCAAACCAATAGAAAACACAAGAGATGTAGGTCCAGCTAAGTTAAACACTTCAAGGTTCATTGATTCCAGGGATAAGGGATTTAAGGCACATGCTTACCTTTCTTTTTAAAATAAGGATTTAAATGCACTTAATACTAACTGGATTGTTCCCCCAATACACTACTTACTACCTTGCAAACATTATAGAGAGAAGTAGGGGAATGTTTTTCAGTTTAGGAGCCAAATTATAATCTGGGAAAGAACCTAGGGAGGCACTTTCTGCCAGATCTAAAGGCACGGGGCAGGACCAAAGCAAAGCAGTTCTGACAAAATTTCAATATTCTCCCATCAAGCACAAAGAGTTCAGCTAAACTGCATCCATACTGGTTAAGGAGGAAATCCCAGTACAACAGTTTTGTTGTGTGCAGAGCACAGATCACTTCCATGCCACAGCCTTCTGTGCTGCAAAGCACAGCTCATCTCCAAGCAACAGCCTTGTGGGCTGCAAAGCAGAGCTCATCCCTAGGCAACAGCTTTTTGGGCTTCAAAGCACAGCTCAGTTCCATGCATCAGCTTCCCAAACTTTCAATTCCTATCTCCAATCAGTGAATGGAAATAAGACTAAAAGAAGCAGGCATAGCAAGATTTGAGGATCCCTGTGAGCTGTATCCATCCTAGGGTAGCAAAGTTTCTCCATCTGTGTTTTAAGGAACACTGGCCATGCAACGCTGTAAATTAGTTGTGATGACTGAGGACTTACTTCTCAGGACATCCGCACAAACTTGTCGAATAAATTCTTCTGAAAAACCTCTTCCCTGAATTGCACACAGAAGTAAAAGAAAGATTACATGGCTTCATTTTAAAATTAAGTCCACTAGCATGAAAAAAGTTTCTCTGTCTCAGCTGGCATACATACAGGTTTTCCATCTGATCCGGGAATTCCTGGAGATCCTCTCTCTCCTTGTCCTCCTCTTGGTCCTGGTGGACCAACCAAGCCATTCATTCCAGGTTCTCCCTTTTGTCCATTGATGCCATTAATACCAGGATCTCCTTTTTCACCTTTCTGAAAGGAAAAAAATGTACTGTTAATTGGTTTTACTGAATTTTTACTACCTATCTATTTCACGAATTTTACTATATTTTGTTGGGTCTCATTTTTATCTTGTACTCTGCCTTGAAAATATTCTACCCTTAAAGATAACCTGGGAATAATTTCATATAAATTACAATCATAAAGATGTGACAGAACAATCCTATCACCATCAGCTGAGAGGTCTGAGAACAAAGGGATTCCCTTGTCCAAAGATCTGCTCAGCAAAGGCCAACAGGATTGGAGGAGTGTCATTTCTGGTCTTCTTATTTTTTTTTCTCCATAAACTCTCCTTCTATAAACGGAGGCATTAAAATTCACTGAGTAAAAGCATTCAGTGTTACCCCAGTGGTCCCTGTGTTCTCTCAAACATTTGGCCAACATTGGCACTAATAAAAATATACAAGAACTTCAAGTACTTCAGCTCTCTACCTCTTTCTCATAGGGAGGGGATGAGAAAGAACACACATTAAGTCTGAGTTTGAATTAGATGGAAATAAATGTGACTGGCTAAAATGTATTTATTTGAAAAATGCATTCAAACAAATGGACTTTACCGAATGGGAGAAAATGTGTAAAAGCATGTACATTCAGAAAGATATGTGGAAGCTGCATGCATTATGAAAAAGATGTACCAAAATATGCATCAATATCTATGCATCTATATGATCCAATATAGAACCTGGGACAAGAATGCTGGTGAGAACCTGAGAACTACAACAAAACTGAAACTGACAAATTTTTACATCCCTAATTATAAGAAAACCTACCTAATAAACTCAGTCTGTACTTAGAGATGTAAAATTTCCAGAAATTCTGTAGCCATGCGGAAACCCCCTTTTTCCCATTATGGGAGGGGGACATAAATTTTTGGAAAAATTGAAATAATGTGGTATTAGTACCCTGTACAGATTAAAAGTCACATTATTTTATGAACATAGAAAATATTGTGTCTAACCTGGTTTGACATACAATTATCATTTTTGGAATATGACAAGTATAATTAATTCAAAATGTAATTGCAAATGGATTTTTTTAAAAAAAGGTTTTGTTATAAATAAAGTTATAAGGACCTGGGACTATAAAGAACTCCTTTGGTTTTACTAATTTAGAGGAAGAAGGCAAAAACAATCAAAACAGAAAAAAAATCATCAGTATTAGCAAAACATATTGCTTCTTCTAGTCCTCTGCAGTCTCAAGCACACATAAAATACCCATTCTCATAAAACGAATTGATAAAAGGACATCAAGACCAGGAATGGTTTGATTCTTTATACTCTCCCTGCCATAGTTTATATAAAGTATTTTGGGGGAGTAAATGTATGAACACCTTGTCTGAGACATTTTATTCATCATTCTAAAAGAAATTATTCAACAATGCATTTTTCCAAGATTTCTAAGGGAAAAAAATTATAGAAAAAAAAATCTCAGGTTTTTCTGCCCAAATGTTTCCATTCCCCCCCAGCTATCACATCTATCTATGTGGGAATTAGTATGCATCATCAGGGATTAATCTTTTTTCCATCTATCAGTCTTTTATAGCTTTTACGTTTACAGAAAGCATAAATTAAAAATAATTACTGCATCATACAACATCATAACTCCTTTCTAAATGATGTTCTTAAAAAAGAGGGGATCTTAACCTGGAATAATATTTATAAAAATATACGCCCACCTTTCTGTTTTGATTTATGTTTTTAAACCCTTGCCGTGGCCTACAACAATGAACACAAAATAAGTGCTGAAACTCTGCAACTGAAAACCAAAGGTACAGCAAACAAAAATTTCAGAGATTATTTTAAAAAGAACAGCAAACACATACCTCTCCTTTGGCTCCACTGGATCCCATGTCTCCCTTTTGGAAACAAAAGTGGACAACATTACGAGTGTCATAATGTGTTATTTCGACCAATGCAAGGTTAAACTGAGAGCCAGCATAGTGTGGTGGTTTGAGCATTGGACTACAACTGTGATGGCAAGAGTTTGAAACCTTACTTGGCTATAGAAAGCCACTGAGTGACCTTGGGCAAGTCACATTTTCAGCATCAGAGGAAGGCAAAGGGAAGCCCCCTCTGAACAAATCTTGCCAAGGAAACCTTGTGATAGGTTCGCTTTAGAATATCCATAAATCAGAAATGACTTGAAGGAACACAACAGCAAAAAGTAAACAATGAAGAATAAACTTTCATTAAAACATCTTAGGCAAGAAAAATAACCTCATACCACAGATTTTGCCAAGCATCTAGAAGCACAGAATCAATGATAGCTTGTGAAGTGAGCAAGTGAGAGAGGAGATGCCCAAAATGGTGGCAGAAGTGCCTTCCCACCACTGTGTTTGTCCATGATCTACCCACGTATAGAATAAACTATCATGCTGGCATACAGGATTTCTTTAAAAAAAAACTTACCCTGAAAAATTCACTCTACAAATTTAAGAAGGGAGGAGCAGTGAGTTTAGATGCAAGCACTCAGGGTTCAATCCAGATTTCCTGTGAGAATGACACTCACTGTAAAAAGGTGAGGGAGGCTTCCAACCTATCCTTCTCTATATCCATAGCCCCTAAAAAACTGTTTTGAAGAGCATTGTAGGGCATTGTAGGAGTAGTTACATGTGGCTGCAGACAAAAAGTGACAAAATGCCACCTCCTTTCCTTTAGTGAAAACTTCTCAGGATGTCCTGCTTACGTATCTGGATCTGGCCCCAGCCTTGTGAAAACCCATCCCAGAGAGGAAACGGACAAAAGCATCTGTTGCTTCCAGGTTGTTCATGGAGTATTTGTACGGAGGAGCATTTTCATAGATGCAGTCAGTCGTAACTGATAAAATCTGCATCATACAGGTTTCTAAACAAACTCGAGAGCACCTGTATACATATTTTTAGTTCTCAGTTTTATTAGAGACCTAAGAATCATATGAAAGGATCACTTCAATTTACACACAAATCTTCCATAAAAATAATAAGAATACACTTTTTAAAAACCATTTTATTTTACCTTTTGACCTGGACTGCCTGGTCTGCCAACTCCACCCTTCTGACCCTTTAAATAAAAGAAGAAGACAGAACCCATTATAGAGTAAATATGTCATCACACAAAAAGGCTATTAGGTTGGATCCAGCATTACTTATATGAGACAAAATGAAATTAGTGAGATTCGAGTCATTCATAATTGAAAGCCTTTGACTTCAACAGGTATGTTTTTGATATAGTTCACTGTGAATCCAACCCATTGGTGGCATTCACATATTTTAGGTTTCTAGAATTTATTTTGCTCAAAGTGGTTAATAATTAGAAGTTCACAAACTCACATAAAAATTCAAGTATTTGTTTAAAACCCTCATGTAAGAGAAGCTTACAAAATCCAAGTAGAAACCAAGGATAACAGCCTGCTTTTAAGAAGCACTTACATCAAAGATATCTTAACCATGTTAAAAAGAATGCCCACCACCACCACCAAAAAAGCCAAACCCAGACATGTGCGTGGAGAATTCCGGACAAAATCCAGACAAATTCTTTGTGTGAACCACAGAGACCAAGAAAAATAATAAGAGAGTCACAAGGAGAAGAGAACAGGCACCAAGAGGACACCATAAAGTAGTGTCCACCCATCATCACCACTGAACATGGAAGGGTCTATGTCAACTGAGACACAGACAGGAATGATTATCCAGAAGGAGCAGCTTTTTAAATATCCTGGGCTCAAGTCATTCAGAGTTTTAGACCACATATTTTTGGGAATTTCACTGTGCTCAGTGATACTTGCTTTTAGGAGTAGATATGCACAGAATTGCACTGTCAGATATAATACAATACAAATAAATATTGCAATTTATAGTTACAGTCATTGCAATTTTGAAGCAATGGCAAATGCCCTCACCATTAACCCACCTTAGAAGCCAAGCAGCAACCGAAAGAGTTCCAAGGTGCTGGAGAGCAGAGGTTTGCTACTATATCTCTTTGACAGGAGAGGGCTGGATGAATCATCATTCAGTGTCCTGCCCTTCAGTATCTTAGGATTCCTTTGATTGATGCAGCTGCCTGTCTTCTAAAGTGGTTTGGGAAGGTCTAATCAGTAGATATAGGGACATTGGTGGACCTCCACCGTCATAGCTACATCTGCCACTGCAGGATCCACGCCATTATTTTCCCCATAAGGATCATAAGATTTGTGAATTTTCTTTATATCCCTATAGGCTAGCAAGAAAAGTTGGTAAAAGTTTTTTGGACACTGATGAACTTTGGACATCCAAGGTTAAGGTTGTTTCTAAAAATTAAAGTCTCAGCCTAATCGGACTGAACTTAGGCCATAAGTTTACGCTCTTTACATTTTTCCTAGGGTTAAGAAAATGTCATATAGAAGGTATAAAACTCTAACTTGTAATTATTTTTTTATTTATATGGTAGTTTATTTTTAAAAATTGTACTGCATTTCTGAGCAGGCTTTGGACAAGTTCATTGAAGAACCATGTCGTCGTCATGATGTTTATGAAGGGTGAGAGAAAATGCCTTTGATAGGCTTGAGTTGGTAGGCTTTTTCTATGTTCTGACCTATCATGTCAAAAAGACTTAAAATCTTAAAATATTAATGGCACTATTTTACAAAAAGGAACTATTCCAGGTTAAGTACTATAAAGGAAATATACCTGCATTCCTCTTTCACCTGAGTTTCCTTTGTCTCCCTGAAAACAGGAAAAACATCACCTTTTCATTATAATTAAATAATACTTTTTATTGTAATATCATTACAACTGTTAAAACTCACATTTCATACACATGTATTGGTGAAATGATTGTAGTAGTAGTATACCAAAGCAACAAAAATGACACAACAAAAAAAACCTTCACAATAAAAACCTCATGCTGAAAAAGGCAATCTAAATACCCTCCTCTTCTCCCCGCAAAAAAACCAGGTGGCCAGTTTTGTGCATGAGTTTTTTTCTTCTGCCAGATTAGTTTTGTACGAATATTTGATGGACTAAATTGTTAGTTTCTGTGTACAAAACAGTAATTTTTGAACAAAAATAAATCTAGAAATAATATTTTTTGTGCAAACATCATCATTTTCATGCAAAAAAACTGACATACATTTTCTATAGAATAATTTCCTGAAACACTACAGTTTGTGTGGATATTGGGTAAAGATTGCACAAAATTCTCAACACTATACAACTGCCCTCCACATTCGCTAGGGTCAGGAGCGCAGTAGCCTTGCAAAAGTGGAAAAATTACAAATATCAAAATGTGTTTGTGTATGTCTGCGGGAAGGCGTCTGAGACAGTACAGTGTGGAGAACATGCACACAGGGTCCAAACCAGGTCAGGGAAAGGGGAGGGAAAAGGAAATGAGTTGGCATGGTGGCCCGATATTTCCTCTCTAGCCTGTCTCCTTCCTTGGGTGTGGGGGAGGCATCGGGAGAGGGTATCTGGTGCTAAGAAATCAGCCGCAAGCCACCCTTAGTTGGCCAGGCAGCAGTTGGTGAAGAAAGAAGAGGACCAGAGGTGGGTTTTTAAAGGGCTGTGCAGCCTGATCAGGGCCACTGAAATAGAACATTGCCCCAGAAAATAAAAACCCCGAGATGGGAGAAGTAGGAGTTGAAGAAACTCACAAATAATCAAATCCGTGAAAGTCAGACCCACAAATGTGGAACGTCAACTGTATAATCTTTCTGGACCTGGTTTCCTGAGAGTCAGGAATTTTTGTGGGGTGGCAGGAAATGAATAACAGCAGATTTCTTTTCCAACCCTTCCTTACAGTTGTGACAATGAAGAGTATACATTAAGGAAGGACAACATTCTAAATTTGCTATTTTTACTTATGTTAACAACTTTAGTTACATAGCTAAGTAGCATCTTCCAGTACAACCACCCAGGCAGCAGCTGCTTTGAGTGATCAGGTCTGCTCTCCTGTAGATCAGGATGCAGCAGATTGACATTTCCACCCCTTTCAACAGCAATATATGAGTGTGATATCCAGTGCAGCAGTCAGAAGCAGGATCCCTGTCACAATTCCTCCTCACACCAGAATTTGCCCACAGAAGGGAGGTGGAAACATCAGTCTGTTGTCTCCCAACCAATTGCTCTTAGTGGCAGCTGCTCAATAAGTCAGGACTGGAGGTATGTCATGATTCCTGTTATTTCCTACACTATTGAATACATAGGAATCATGAATAAATAAATTATGACAGTTACAACTGTGTAACTCTAGCTTACGTATGCATGACTGTAATAATGAATTTCAGCCCATGTTTATAAATGACCAATCCAACATTTCCATGGAGGAGCCAAAACTCCCATGGATGTTAAAGCCAATTGTCTTGTATGCAGAATTTCTCCCCAGCCACATCAACTGATAGGTGCCAAATATTTCTGAAAACACTGCAAACCCATATAAGGGAGAGAGAGAAGGGAAAAATCAGGAATGGAATGAGGGCTAGTCCAGCACCTCCCCTGCCTAGATTGAAGCTTGCAACTTTTAACACCCACCACCACCGACTCACACAAAAGGCTTTGTCTTGACTGGCTGGCTTCAGGAGAAGGTAATGATGATGCAGAAAATTCATGATGATGCAGAAAATTGCACCATCATCAAAGATCTGCATCCAGAGGGCCCAAATAAGGGCATCTTCATAAGCAAGGATCAAGTATGTCCATCTGGCTCCAAAAAAGTATGCCTTCAAAAATTTAGTTTGAGCTGTTAAGAAGGTATTATTGTGAATATGTAATGGCAGTGACTGCAATGTATGCACCTGCCTCTGTTCCTTACAGGAATTTTTTTTTTTTTTGAAAAACTGATCTTCCTGTTTAAAAGTTCCTTTGAGAAAAGTGAGAGAAAGACTTTTCAAAATGAATAGTCTGAGTAAAACATTCATCTTGAGACTGTTTGTTTCATAGCCTCATTGGGTAACTTGCCCAGATCTGTCTTTACTCAGGTAAACATTTCATCAATCTTGATCAAGGTCTCTTTCTGTACGTCACACTGACAGGGCCATGAATAGCTGACATAATTAAATTACTTCTCCAAGAGATATTATAAGCCAAGGAATACACAATAATGTCTAAAATGTTAATTATTTAAAAAAAAAAACAGTATGGACCTTTTACTATGTTGGTTATTCCCAAATTTATCCAACACCAAGATTGTTTTTCTCATGGGTTTTATGTTTCAAACTTTGTGTTTTTCTAACTTGAAACACTAGGGAAAAAAACTACAAATCCAAACCATAGGATGTCTTCCAAACTGGCTGTTACAAGCTCTAATTTTGGCTCACTTGTTCCCTCACGCATGGTAAAAACTGACTGGTTGTTGGCCAAAGCATCTTACACTAAAATATCTCCCATTAAAATATTTCTAAGACTGAGAGTGAAGTGTTTAAAAAGCTTTTCCTTTGTAATAGTTTGCTCAAACCTTTGCCAAGTGAGGAGAGTCTTGCTGTATAGCCATAAGAAAACAAAAATAAAGAAATGAGTATCTTGAAAGACATGCTGCATTCACAAGTCAAGGCATCATGGCTGGAATCCCAAAGGACAATTTTGTAGATGAATCTTCTTCTGCCAAAAAACTGGGAAGGAGAGAATTCCTTTTCCTCACTAAGCATCCCCCAAACCTGCTTGTGAAGTCTGGGAAACAATTATTTTGTGCATGATGAGGAGGGACGCAGTAGGGAAGGCAAGAAGTGTCCATGATGCTGGTAGCTGACAAGGCTTTAGGTCCATGTTTTAAAACACTATTTGTTTTAACTTATTATTACCTTGTGAAATAGGACACGATCTGAGTCAAGATCTATGCACAATACCCCTCCAAGTCTCCCACAGTTGTGATGGTTATCCAAAGTCCACTGGCTTCAATATAAGACAGCACTGATTTAAACTACAGACTTAAATGACAGGATACAACGCTTTGATCAAGACAACAGACTGCTCTGTTGTGAGGTTAGAGGAGAATGTGGTGAGGTTGTGGGAGTCTCAGAAACATTGTAAAAATGTAATTTTCTGTGATCTTCACATTATGCTGGACGTTGGGAGTCCAGGGTTTGAAACCCCATTCAGCCATGGAAATTCACTGGGTGATCATAGGCAAGCCACAGTCTCTCAGCCTCAGAGGAAGTAAATGACAAACCTCCTCTGATTAAATCTTGTCACAAAAATCATAGAACAGGGTCTTCTGGGACAGGTTAAGTGAAATGGTCGAATTCGTGGACCAGATTGTTAATATCGGGTTGCTTTTCTTTCTTTTGGTTGTGGATACCTCTTTACCACTAATCCAAGGACAGGTATAGCTCTTTGTGTTGCTTCAACAGAGCCAGCTTTAGCGCCAGCTTCAACACAGTTTGCCCAAGGTGGAGGAGATGTGTAATTGCTAGTCCCAAATAGAATAAATCTAACAAACGAATGGGGCCTATTGATTTGTTTACTCCCATTCAGTTCAATATATCTACTGTATTCAGGACTACTAACTGAATTTAACTCTATTTTTTTCCAATCCAGAAAAAGCAAACCATGGTGTTTTAATGGATAAGAGAACAGCATACATATTGCCAGAGATGGTAGGTGCAGAATCTATGATAGAACATTTTACTGATAAAACATAATCAGTAGATTATGAGATGCCACTCTTAGGCTATCATTCCCCAACCTGACATTTTCCAGATGTGGTAAGATTTAAAATCCCACCATCCTCATCAATTGAATTATTGTGAGTTTGTAGTTGCAAACATCTAGGAACTTTGCCAGGTGGGGAAGGCAATTTATTAGTATAAAAATAGCCAGTGGTTCAACCACAATAACAAAGCATCTTCTCTTAAGAATTCTTTTAAAATGAAGTAAAATGTGGGCTGGACAGGGCTACTGTTAGGTGGACTTGTAATTGGTTGACCAAATGAACCCAAAGGGTGCTCACCAATGACTGCTCTCCATCCCGGAGAGAAGTGACTAATGGGGTGCCACAGGGTTCTGTCCTGGGCCCAGTGCAGGATCTTCATCAATGACTTGGATGAAGGAGTAGAGGACATGCTGATCAAATTTGCAGATGACACCAAATTGGGAGGGATTGCTAATACACCAGGGGACATGGTCAAAATTCAAAATGATCTTGACATATTGGAGAGCTGGGCCAAAGCTAACAAAATGAATTTCAACAGAGAGAAATGTAAGGCACTTAGGCAGAAAAAATGGAATGCACACATATAGGATGGGGGACACCTGGCTGGATAACAGTACACGTGAAAGGGATCTAGGATTCTTGGTAGATCACAAGCTGAACATGAGTCAGCAGTTGTGATGTGGCAGCCAAGAAAGCCAATGAGATTCTTGGTTGCATCAACAGGAGTATGGTGTCTAGATCAAGTGAGGTAATGGTACCACTCTATTCTGCTTTGGTTAGGCCTCATTTGGAATACTGTGTTTAGTTCTGGGCACCTCAACTCAAGAAGGATATCGACAAGCTGGAGTGTGTCCATATTTAAATATTTGAAGGCTATCATGTCCCCTCTTAACCTTCTCTTCTGCAGACTAAACATACCCAGCTCCCTAAGCCATTCCTCATAGGGCATGGCTTCCAGATCCTTTGCCATTTTGTTCGTCATCTTCTGGACACACTCCAGCTTGTCGATATCCTTCTTGAGTTGAGGTGCCCAGAACTGATCACCGTATTCCAAATGAGGTCATGCTGAAGAGGAAGCGGGCTTGTTTCCCGCTGCTCCACAGACTAGGACAAAGAGCAATGGATTCAAGCTGCAGGAAAGGCGATTCCACCAGAACCTTAGAAAGAACTTCCTGATGGTCAGAGCTGTCTGGCAGTGGAATATGCTGCTTCAAGTGTGGTGGGGTCTCCTTCTTTGGAGGTTTTAAAGCACAGACTGGATGGCCATCTGTTGGGAGTGCTTTTATGTTTTCCTGCATAGCAGGAGGTTGGACTGGATGGCCCCTGTGGTCTCTTCCAACTCTAAGACTCTATGATTTTATGATAATGCATCAGAAAATTGCCTCATTAATGATAGCATGAGCTGAATTAAATTTGGGGCCCTTTAACTAAAACCTTAATGAATTAGAACTAATGCATTCTATACTAAGTCTGATCTTACCACTCTCTTTTGTAACTGTAATTTACAGCCAACTCCTTAGTAGATCTTCATGAAGCAAATTATAAAACAAACACAGTTTCATCTTCTAGTCTGACCAAGAGGCTGCAAAAAAAAAACCCTTATCATTAAGGAGTTATTACATACATCAGAATGCATTAAATGGCAAATGACCTACCTTCAAACCTGGTGTGCCAGGTATCCCGGGATAGCCTGGTTCCCCTGGAGTACCTGGTCGACCTTGTTCTCCCTGAATAATACAACAGCTCCATAAATCTGAGATTATACAATAGATGATTAAAGTATGCATAGCTTTTGCCATATTTAAGCTGCAACCATATACACATGCCTTACTTAATTGTGACTTTTACTTCTGAATAACCATGCATAGGTTTGAATTGCAAAAGTAGCAAGCCTGATGAAAAGTCCCCAACATAGTCATTTTTCTTAAGAATTTCTTATGCTACTTATATTCAGATATATCTTTAAGGCTGCTGAAAAATTTCTAAAAAGCCCTATGGACAATGAAGCATGGAGTTACACATAGCCAAAACCATTCTTTCCAAAACTAGATTAAAACATTTTAAAAGAACCTTGTACTAAAGAAAAACAAGATGCATTTTTCAAAACTTCACCATTTTGTTTAAGAATAAAATAATACCAAAAGTGCTCAGCTAAGAAAATCTCCATTTATTCCAGAGGAAAACATGGGATTAAGAAGAATCTTTAAAGACGGTGTAGAAATTATGTTAATTTCTAGATGCTGTTGACCTGCAACTCCCAGCTGGCCTCACCACTGGCTATACTAAAGATAGCTACTGGGAGTTGCAGTCCAACACTGGGAAGTCCACATGATTCCCACCTCTGTTTTAAAAGGACCAGGGACTCTACTTGAGTTTGCCAAGCAATACAGTAGGGTTTTTTTTCAGTTGCTTGAAATGACACATAATAAAGCAGACTTGGTACTTTCAGTCCTGCATAAACTTAAAAGAATAAGGGATTTATAAGGAAAAGTTACTAAGTTAAGGAAGGATGAACCACTTCCTTGCTTTCTTATTTTCCCTGTCTATATATCTCTTACTGTGATATTTGCATTACCTTAGTAAATGCTGGTTCTTTGATATATACTTGGTAATCATGGCCCTCTACTGCAAGTACTTTGATTTATTTTTTAAAAACCTACATCTCCTTTAAACAGCTGAACAACTGTTCACACTGGACAGAATACAATTGTTCATTTCAAATATAGGAGACTGTAGTTTGCTTAAAATATAGTCTGAGAACAAAGCAGAATCTTTAAAGAAAGCCTCATGCTGGTTTGTTCTGTTTAAACAAAGCATCCCATTGGGGAATTATGGTTATTTGGAAAGCAGAAGCCATAAGTCCCTTTGTCTCAGGCATAATAGGAGAGAACTTGGAAGCCTGGGGCTCACTGCAGTTCATTCTCACAGTAAAAAAGCATGGGGCTAAATCTAATATTAGTTCTACTTAGAGTAAACCCATTGCAATCAATGAGACTTGCATTAGTTGTG
Organism: Iguana delicatissima; assembly: GCA_948472985.1. NCBI lineage: Eukaryota > Metazoa > Chordata > Lepidosauria > Squamata > Iguanidae > Iguana > Iguana delicatissima. Next base: position 50,867 of record CAOKZL010003850.1, on the reverse strand, counting down.
ATTAACAAATATCATTCATTTCTGTGGTTCTGCTCTAAGTAAGACTAACACTGGATTTAGGACTGGGAATCATATAGCCATCTTGATGTTATATTCTGAAAAAGAAAGAAGGAAGGAAGGAAGGAAGGAAGGAAGGAAGGAAGGAAGGAAGGAAGGAAGGAAAGAAAGAAAGAAAGAAAGAAAGAAAGAAAGAAAGAAAGAAAGAAAGAAAGAAAGAAAGAAAGAAAGAAAAGGAAGGTGCATCCCAAGATGCTGAAAGCTGGTCTTTATTAGAAAAAAAGCTTTTTAGCTAATAAAGACCAGCTTTCAGCATTTTGAGATATGTCTTCCTTTTCTCTTGTGGACCACACCTGACAGCATCTCTCTTCATTGTCTGTGTTAACTAGGGCTGCTGGAAATTGCAACTTCTGAAGGATCATATAATTCCCACGCTTGATGTAGCCCCAGCATTGCTTGCTATGTCTCAACCAAGTCATATTACCAAAACTGTTCTCTGTGTGAAGAACATTTACACAGGGGTATCACATGTCAAGGCTGAAAACATTAGGTAACAAAATGTGAATAAAGCCAGGATGACAATAGAAGACATTTAGAATGTAGGTGTATTGTTTATGCTTGGACTCACACTCTTAATACTGAAAAGCTGAAGAGGCATATACATCTTAGGGTTGGGACAGCAACCTGAGCCTTCCCTACATGTTATTTGTGGGAAGAGGCAAAGCACACTGAAAGCCTCATGGAGATTTATGTTAACCCTGGAACTTTAATCACATTAAGATCCAATATCTGGAAATCCTCCATATATAAGATCTATGCATGAAAACATCCCTGCTTCAGACACAAACCTGGTAACATGCCCCCACAGTACCTTTCAATGGGTCTTGTCCTTTCACACCAGTAATATGCAAAGAGGGATCTGCTGTATACGAATCATGTTTAGTCATGGTGCAGATGCAATGATGGGCAGTGACCATTGGCCCATTAATCTATGGTCTCATGAGTTTTAATTCACAGATGAAGGGTGCTTATACTTCAGTTTCCAAACTGCCAAGGAAGGGAGTTGGCAGACTTATATTCTTGATTTTCAACTAATTTAATTCAATAAAGGTGAAACTGAAACCAGTGCACTGAACACAAACCAACCACACCACATTCACATTCGTTAAGCTATGCCACTTCAAGCCTGATGATTTCATTTCAAATTGAAACTCGGTCACATTTACCTTAACACCTGCCACTCCTGGTTTCCCTTGTAGTCCTTGTTCACCCTTGCTGCCCTGTGAATGTATCAGTTTACCCAATCAATGGATAAAAATAAAGATGATTTCAACAAAGTATTTGTCAAACTACATTTGGAGTAGTCACAAATTCAAGAGCCAACAACCCCTTGGTTACATTTGCTAGATCGCACTGTTTCCTTGGTGGCCCTACTTTCTCCTGAAGTTCCACTGCAACCTGCAAACATGCTAGGAGGGCCTGAGAAACCCAGCTGAGTAGGTGCTAGGAAGCATGGGGTCTGTCAAAGGGAGAGAATACCCACTCTGGTAGAAGCAGAAGTGGGATCAAGTGGAAGTACCCAACTGGATCCTGGCCTTGTTTTTAGAATTCTGAGGTCCTTTCTGCAAGAGGCCTATGTCCCAGCATGGGAACACAAGAGGAGCAGGACCACAATGATGATTCCACAAGAAGCTGTTGCTGTCCCATCCATCTCCTGTCACCAGGCAGCGTGACTGTGGAGTAAATCACTGATGTGATTTCCCCATCAATGACCCACAATCACACGACTCTCCCATACTTATCTGCAGAAGGCCCGTAAGCACAATGGAGGTGCTTCCTGCCCCAGCGCAGCCTTGGAAAGAGCCCAGCTGTGCTGAGGAAAGAAGAAGCATATCCACTGCTCTCCTTTACACAGGGAGGCGGTCCAGTGTGGAGGGGAGCGTTCCCATCACACTCCCTTCCCAGAAGAGGTGCTGCCAGGATCACAACTGGAAGGCTGCAGGAAAAGGTAGGGTACAGAAAGGACCCAACTGATAAAAAAATCTCTATTTCCCTCAGATATGAGGCTCAACAGCTATATTTGTCATTGCACTACAGTTGTGGAGCTAGTCCTTCTCCATGAATTTCCCAACTGCAATTAATATAGTAGAATGCTGACAACTGAGTGTGAATGTGTGTCTCAGGGTGAGAGAAAGAATTGTAGAGTATGTGATAGAATGATGAAGGAATAGGCACAGTTCAGTTTGTTTCTTTTGCCCCTTTGAAGTGTTCACTACACAAAGGGGTACATGCAGTGAAAGAAGGAACAGGCCCATACTGCTGGCTCTATCTCTGAGGCTATGCTGTTCCTCAGTGTTGTCAGTGACTGTCTGCATAACTTAGAGTGGACATGTGAGCCTATACATGTATATTTGTATATATACAAGCTTCCAAGGAACGCACAGAGGCCTGCTCAAGTATCCACAATCAATATGTGCCCTGCTCCTCCTCTGAAAATGTGAAGGGGACTTTTGTTTCAACCACTGGCTATTGCTTTACTCACATCTCACATGAAGCTTCCACATATTTTCTACCATTTTCCATGTCACCAAAGATGAAGTTCAATGTGCTATAATAAACATCAGTTCTAAATAAATATTATTTCTCTCTTGTGTTATTAAAATTGGGATCTGCAAAAGTTAAAATTGCAAGGCATTCCACATCCCTAGAAGTGTCATACAAGTGAAGTCACAGAATATACCTTAGGCCCAAGTCCGCCAGATATACCTATCGATCCCTCAGGTCCTGGCAAACCCTATGAAAGAGAAGTCAAAATTATATGCAATGTGGCTGTACCAAATAAGGGAGACCAAGCTGTAAGTATTTAAAAGGGAAGGGATGGAAGTTTGGGAGCACTAACATAAGCAATACATACCTTGCTATTTTTCTCCAAGAACTATACCTTTACTTAAATCTGAATAAATCAAAATTGAAAAATGGATTCCTATTGCAACGTCCCTTTTCCAGTTTCTATTAATTTTTGAAGATTATAGTCACCTATAATGGACTCTTTTTTAAAGTAGGAAGATAGGACACAAATATTTTAAGTAAACTTTAAAAAATAAATAGAAATTTTAGCTTCATGTTGATTTAGAGCAGGGCTTGAGTAAGCGTTGTGAGTTGGGAAACAATTTTCTCCTGGACGCCCTACCATCTCCCTCCACCCCAAAGAAAAACCTGGAAATGGTGTGAAGTCAACTTACAACTTTGTAAAATTTGCTGGAATGGTGGCACCTCAGGCTCTTGTTTTAAAGAACAACCATTTGTGGAAGCTTCCTACAATTCCATTACAAATAAAACAAAACCCTAACATGGCTTCTGGTGACACACCTCACCATCTTCTCTACTTTAGCCCTAAGCCATAATTAAAATCAGTATCTGGGAACATCAGTAAAAAGAAAGTGGGCTGAGGTAGTAGTGCTGAATCCCAAGGATAACTTCTGATTTTCAAAGTGCAGTTTGTAGACAGCTTTCATAAATCTGGACCAGCCCAAAGTCAAGCTGAAGTGAATTGGAATCTTTCTTTCCGATTCATCACAATGATTTCATACAGGCTTCACAAGTACAGAAGCCCATTTAACTGAAATAAAAGTCTTTATGTCATCCTTAGAAGATCATAAGAGGCAGTCTTATTTACTCAGAAAAGAGAAATCCTGAAGAATGCCATTTTTCATCATTTCATTGCTTCATAACTATCATCTTCTTGCACAGTATATGCAAGCTTCACTTTTGAAAACCCAAAATGATGAGCCAGCAATTTAATAAAGAGGATAATATTGCTTGATGTAAAACAATATAAGCCATTACTGCCTCCTGCTTGAAAGCTGGCCATACTTGTGGAGGATAAATCAATAAATGATTGAAACTGGCAATAATAATGGAGATAACTGTTATTTAACAATTATTTATTGCAGAATTTCCCTAACATATTACATATGAGCTGTCAACAGGATTTCCATCTGTTCTTTTCTGGAGCAAACTGTATGACTCATAGTAGGAAAATCCCACTTAAAGGGTCACACTAGATGTTAAGAGGAATGGATATTCCATGTGATTAACATATTTCCCCTCTCACAGAAGTGTTTCCGCAGAGATATATGTTTCAACAATCAGACTTGCTAGTTTAACTTTCCAACTGCCAATCACAAAACAAAGCATGTAACTGCAGGTAAGACAAAGCATTTGCTATGATAAGCAGATGCTTTTCATCATTTGAAGTACAGCTCTTCAAAATATGTGCTAAATATACCATACAATATAGTTTGACCCACAATAGCCAGATCTTCCAGGCACTGAGAGTGTACTTGTCTCAACAGAGGAGTGGAAACAGAATCAACGTAGACCTCTCAGGTTAATTATATTAAATTATTTAAAAAGTAAAATAGGTGTCACATCTTAAGACTTAAGAAAAAAAAACTGCATTGGAAAAAAATAAAAAAATACACGAGCAACAATGCCTTTTTTGAGCCAACTCCAACAATAAAATTTCAACTCCATTAGCAGGAGAAAAGTAACTTCTTTGGGGATCTTGAGGACCCACTGTCCCTATCACAAGAGAAGTTACTTTTTATTACATGTCTTTTATTGCGCTTTGTTGCTAGCCTTCACGTGGCCAATAAGGGGTGTGGCCTCTGTCAGCATTGAAACCCCTCAATACCATCTTAACTGACAACATCTCAGACAAAATGTAGGCCTGTGACTCTATGGCCCTTTTCGCACGCAGTTTCTTCTGCGCGAGGGCCCCTTGAGTGTCGCGTAAATGGGAGCGTCGGTCCATACGATGCACTCCCATTCACGCGATGCTCACGAGCATAAAGCGGGGTGCGCATGCATTTTTTTATTTTTGCCTCTAAACTGAAAATACTTTGCGGTCACGCAATCCTTGCGGGGCCCTCGCACACTTACCTGCGCTGCGGTACATCGGACAAGCAGGCCAGTCGCGCTTCCTGCCTCAGCGCTAGCCTACAATTCCCAGGTTGCACTGCAGTAGGAAGGAGCGGGACAGTCACGCAACCAGGAAGTGAGCTGCGGGACAAAGCAGGAGGGAAGCGGCAGCATTCCTGTTGAGGCTTTTCGCGCGAGACTCCCCCCTCCCAGCCGTGCAAACAGGTAACGTGCGAAAAGGACCACTGTCATCACCACTTTTTTCCCATATGATCTTTAACATCTTTGCCTGATGAAGAAGCAAGTGAAGCTTCAAAAGCTCGCATATTTTATGCTTTAGAGTTGGCCTAAAAATGGTAACATTCCTAGTAGATTTTGGATTTTGTTGTATTTTGGTGCATTGCTAACACAACTACTCCCAAATATTTTTTTCTTGCATTGGATCACAGCATAACAGTGCACTCCTAAAGCTGCAACAAAGATATTTCAAAGATAATGACCAGCAATTATTAAGAAGAATAAAGATAAAGAAAGAAAGCTTGTGATAACTAGACCATCCAAAAACAATGACTGGACAGCAGGGCTCTCTAGCCATAAAGAATATTGCCCTTTTTTTCCGACAGAAAAAGAAAACGGACAGGAGAATTGCCACTTCATACAAGCGGAAAGTTAGAGAAAGTACTCTCAGGATGGATACACTTGACGGTTTTCTATTGCTTATGCTGACTTTACATATTTATTAAATTTTACTGTTAACCCCTATACACATCACAGGCCCTTTCCACACAGGAGGAAAAACACGGGGTAGGACGACCTCACCCGGAGGTCATCCACACCGTGGAGTGCGCTAGGGTGGTTAGAAATGTGGAGGTTCCACACCTCAAACCGCCCTCGCGCGGCCGCGGGGGTGGCGCCGCGTGTTTTATAAAGACCGCATTTCATGTGGTCTTTATGAAACACGTGCGCGCTAGCCCGTTGCAGCGCCCCGTGTGGAATTGCAGGGGTGCGCAAGCACGTCCATGCAGAGCTGCCCAGGGGCGGGCTTCCGGCTGGCGTGCTTCTCCAATTGGTGGAGAGCCGCCAGAAGCCGCCAGACGCTATTTTGGGCGCCACCAGACGCCCCCAGACGCCGCTGCCATGTAGAGCAGCGAACGCGCGCTGCTTCCCATGGTGACAGAGCTACCCACATCGACGTAAGCTCCGTTTCCGCGTGCACCGCCCCGTTTCCCTGCGTTTCACACACACCCATGTGGAAAGGGCCACAGTGTCTGACTTAGTCCTGTGGAACCTCCTCATTCTAACCAAAAATTCTATATCAAGAAAGTAATTCAGAACTATGAGGGCTATTTACTTGCTCAATGCAGACTTCATGCTGGTGAACTAACCAGGATTAAGAACACATAAGCTCCCCTGCTTCCACCCTACCACTCCCACTCATGAACTCCTCTTCCTCTCACTTTGATTTGTGGTAAACCTGGTGTGATAACATCTGTGCCAGCGACAACCAGAGTTGGTTTCTAAATTGAAAGGACATGAACTATATTGTAACCACCAATAAAAGCTAGTGCCAGTGCACTTATCATGTTGCACCACAATTTCATTTAAACATCTCAAGTGTCATATGGAGGACATAGCTTCAGGAATAGGAGGGCTACCAAAACCTCTATATCAGAAATGAGGCGGCATGATTTTAATAAGAATTTATATACATTATATGTTTAAATCTCAGTTTCTTCTATCACATTTTAAACTTATTTGATTAAGTTGTTTCTACAATACATTTATATGTAATTAATTATATCCAGTTTTTCTATTTTAACACAGACTGTTTACATTTTTACTTGTGTGCAGAATGTATATGATTATTTTATTGCTTCATGGTTTGTGGATCGCAATAAAGGCTTTTTTTAAAAAAAAAACACAGACCAGGAACAAATAGAGCAATTCATAGTGGAGGGAAGGAGAACAGAAGCCCATAGCATGCTTCGAGGCTCCATTTGCTAGGCTACAAGACTGTCATTATCATATCTTCACTAGGCCACTGTCTGTTATGCTAGCTACAGCACTTCCTAGTTTGCAACTGAAACTCAGCCATATTACATTGGCTGACATATATAAATCAAAGCTCTTGGCCTTAACTAAGAGAATCTCCTGTAAATAATTCAAACAGAATCCATAACTCAAGACCTATCAAGCAAACCAAAGCTTCATTTCAAAGAGGCAGCATCCTCCAAAACCATTCTCACACACAAGGAAATGAAAGAAATATCACTTGCCATCAATTCTGAACTACACTGGTAAGACCTACCATCTGTTGAAAATTAATACCATCCACTCTGGAAAAAGAACCATTGGTGGAAGCTATTAACAGATCAGAACAGAGGCGCCTCAAAGTTCTAAAATAATACGATGGAAACAACAGTCATTTCAAGTTCCCTAATAACCAAGTGACATGGGTCCTGTTAACTCACACGCAATTCTTAGAAAGAATCTTTAGGATAACAAACGGCTCTCTCTTTTATGGAAAGTATTTCACTCAGTTTGTATGTAGCACCCAATCTGTATGTGCTAGAATTTAGAACAGAGTGCCTATAGCATTTCCTTCATATTTCTAGTATCTCATTTTGTTCTGTTTTTAAAAGGCATCTATACATAGTGGACCAAATGCCTCAACTATTGCTTTTGCCCCTTCAATGGAATGTTTTCGCATTCTTTGAGGCAACACAATAATAATGAAATGGTTGCTATCACATCCATACTATTTGTTTAAATTATCTTATTATCTCATTGATTGCAACATCAGCATCATACGTACAAATGCTTTTTTCAACAGCTAAAGATGCTCTATTGGTGACATATACTGGTGTAAGGTCAACTTATGTCTTTTTTTGTCCTTGTGGAATTCTCTACCTGGCTCACATACCAACCAATCCCACTCCTGAAATCCTATCTTTTTTCATGCTACCTTCTCCTCACCAATATGGCCATTTAGTGTCCAATGGAGAGTAGGTAACATGTGAGAAGTATATGGTTATATAGGTATAAACTGAAGCACAATGATGAAGCAACCTCCTGGGGATCCTTTGAAGGTCCTGAAAGATGATGTTGGCATTGTACACCTGGCTACAGTTACATAGCCAGATGCTTCTCAGCCATCCTGCACCCTCCCTTGACCTCTAAATGGCCATGGGGGGTCCTGCAGAAGGAAGATGTCCTGCAAGGTGAGAGAGGGGAAATGTATTGCAATTCTGCCATGGCAGAACTTTATGATGCATCTCCTGCTACTGGATCTCAGCCAACAATGCAGACACTCAAGTATTATAAAAAGTATTTGCTGTAGATAACTTGTTCTTATTTCCATATTAAATTGGCAGTTGCAGTATTATCATCCTACCTATAAAAGACAATTCAACACCAAACATATAAAATCACATAAACATACAGGGTTTCCTGGTGATCCTTTTGGCCCTTCTTGTCCCGGTGGTCCAATTTCACCCTAAAATTGGAAAAAAAGAGGTTTAAAATAAATCCAGTATTTCTGAATCTGACAAAACTAGTGTAAACAATACTTTAAGAGCAATTTCAAAGGAGAGAATAACAGAATGTGAAAATTATATTCCCATTGTTCCTGTTCAAAGAGGTAGACTAGATTCTAAATTCATGTCATGACCCCCTCCCCACTGATGGCCTCTTCTTTCACTACAGAGCAGGCAAGAAAGTAGCAGTGGGAATGAGCCATGCCTTTTTGCCCAGAGGACCTCTGGAACTCAAGATGAGCAAGATACATGTCCCACATCTCTTTTAAGAGATTCTGAGAGAGCCAGAGAATGAGAAACGCAAGGTTGTGCTTTCCGCATGTCTCTGGAACCTATAAAATAGCCCCAAGGCAACTTTATCAGAAATTCCAGACATCCTCATAATGCAGAAGCCTATTTATACTTCAAAGTCACAAGTTGGTTATGACAGAAATACGTATATATTATCTATCATACACTTTGGAGAAAAGTAATGAAAAAAGTTAAGGGTGTATATTCTGATGTCATATCCTCATAAATACCTTTTCTCCTTTTATTCCTTGAATTCCAGGGATCCCAGGAATTCCCTTGGGGAAAAAAATTGAAAGCTATTTAAACTTAATGAATAAAACACCCGTGACATCTGTCATGCAGGGCTGTCAGAAACACATTCACTGAACGGAAGTGAGAACACACACACATCTGTGGTAACTATGATGAAACAGTGCAAGACGATATCAACACTATAAAACTAATTCAGTTTATTGCCCAAGATATCACTTCCAGGAATATCTTTCACCTGACGCGTTTATTAGTTTATAAAGTTTATTTGATCCTAGTGTAAAAGGTTTGTTGCATCAGCATGGAACCAGACTTCCCTTGTTTGTTTCAGCCAAATGAAAACCTCTACTTTTTGAATGAAACTTCTTTTTCATGCACTCTGCTACCCTACCTGAAGCCTCATCCCACCCTCTGAGAAAGGAAACAGTTGGGAGAGTGAGCTGCATTCTTCAGGTTTCAACTCAGTCGGCTTCAATATCCCCTCTGCTTCCCCAATCAGAGAAGCAGACCAGGGGAGTAAAGTCTGCTTAGGGGTCAGTCAATGCCTTCAGGAATGCTTCTCAAGGCTGTGATTGAGCCTTTGCTCCTCTTTTACCATTCCCGATTTGGAAAAGCACAGGCAAGGCACAGCAATCTTAGTTTTCAGTCCATGCCTGTTAGAAGCATCACCCCCACCACTTGCCATTCCCACTAGGATGAGAAATGGTGGAAAAAAACAAAAGGCAACTAGGTCAGCACCTGGAGGAGGAACTTATCCAAGCACGAGTAAAATTCCTTTCTGTAAGCAGAAAGAAACACAAAAGTTTTCTGCCACTCTGTACATGGATAAATGCAAAATAAGCCAGATGATGCCAGGGCGTAAGAGAGATCCACCCCCTGATGTCTGGAGGACATTAGCCCGAGGAGCAGTCTTTCCTCCTGGGTCAATCCTGTTCTTTATCCCTGCTCAAAAATACTGGTCCTGAGAGGTATATCACACTTTTCTGGTTTATCTGAAGCTGGCTCCTGCTGGTGGTGCTGTTGCCACTGCTTCCGCTTCCTCCTCCTCCTCCTTCTCTTCTTTTTCTTTCTCCCCTTTTTCTTTTTTTCTTTTTTTTTGGGGGGGGGGGGGCAGAAGCTTAATCATCTTCTACTTTTTTTATTAGGAAATTATTGAGAAACAGGAAAATTATTCCTGCATTGTCCCAGGGAGGATTTTCATTTTAAGAAATTTAAAATTCAATTTTCCACTAGGTGTGACCTTTTCCTCCTACACCATAAAGATCATTGGCAGGAAAATACTAATTGCTGTTGCAGAATTAGTGGAACACAACTGTGGTCTTTGGTTTGACGTTACAGTATTTATTCCCACACTATATTTCTGATGACTCACGGAGGTGACCTCCCAGGGGTTATGAGCAGACACTGTTGTTTGCCCTATGGCAAAAGTGAACCAGTCATACATTCTGCTAACCACAAGCAGAAACTGCCAGTTCATATTAGTACTGAAAAGACAGACTGAACTTGAGATACATGAAGTGGCAGTCCCTGCTTGTGGTGAATATGTCTCTTGATCTATTTTTCCAGAGACAGGAACTACTGTATGCTGGAAATATTAAACAAGAACTGGGAATTTAATCTCATCTATTGCACCATATGGTGAATATTAACAAGGCAGACAAAATCCCTTAGTATAGAATATTGTCTACAAGTGCAGTGAGAAGCCACAGAAGTTCAACTGGCTGCCACCACTCCATTTCCCACCCCAAGGCCTCTGCAGATTGCACTGCCCCTCTGGGGAAATATGAAGAGACTGAAATCATATCTCCTGGTGGTTTCTCCAGAAGCAATTTTTCTCCATCCTTTTGTGGGGCTCTAGGAGGGACTCAGGGACCAGACATATGGCCCTCACGGGCCACATAAGCCCATGTGCACACAGTTCTCATCCCTAGTTTGCAAAGATATACTTCCAGATGAGTAAACTTCACAACAGTACAGAATTTAGTAGTGTGTTAGTTCCTGCATTTGGTCCTGGAACACAAGAACAAAGATCATGTTTCAGCATCTACTTATTCTTCTTCCACTTGCCAATGGAACAGCATGGCTTTTACACAGATGTGTCAGTGTTTGCACTGCTTTGAGCTAGCGTCCAGCAACACAGATGGATTGCTCTTGTTACTTATCATTTATACCACAAATTTAGGCAGTGGTCCCTGTGTATAAGCAGTCTCTGGATCTGTGCATTTAAGTGATCGTGGATCATAATGTCCTATAATTATAATGGAAGTGGCATGTGTGTGTACGGACTGAAGTGTCCATGTGCATATTGCTATCATTCAGTAATATGGGACATCGTTTTTCCCATTTGTGGGGGGTCCTGGAAAGTTTTGGGACTTTTTGTCCTATGCTCCAGTCAGCAACTGGCCCAGGAGTCAGATGGTTGTAAGGCAAGAGCAGTCTGGTAGTTAATCCAGCCCACACCTGTCACAAGTTATCCAGCAAGATGAAAAGAGAAAGAAGAGGGAAGTTGTCATCTCTTCCAGAAGTCATTACAGTAAGTCAGCAATCCATATACACAAGGTCAGCAAGGAATAAAACACAGAGCTGTCAGTCATAATTAGTCCAAAAGCACAGCCAATGTGGACGGCACTGCCAGTCATCAAGGTAGAATGGTTGCAAGCAACAAAGATACCAGGGAGATTTATAGGCAGCTGTCTCAGGACATCAGGTGCTCAATGAGTTAATGTTTCCTATTTAACAAACACTCAGAATCCTGTAGCCTCTCCTTGTCTCTTTGGTGATATTTAAAGTATGGAGGCAAGTCTTCAGCACCTTCCTGCCTGGGAGTGGGCCTCCCAACTGCCTCATGTCCCAGCTCCTCAGACATGGAGAGGCCGCCATTATCTGGAGCCATAAATTCCCGGTAATCTGACTCCTCTGTGTTTGAGTCTTCCAATTCCAGAGGATATAACACTTTTTCTGTGCAGACTTCATATGTTTGTTTGTTTTTTTTGTAGAAAACAGCATTTTCAGCACAGGAAATGACATGTCATGCATTGAAAATATTGACGCAGAAATATTAATTTCTGTGTAGAAAATGCTCTAGTTGGGGGGTTTTTCAGCATAAAATTAACACATGGTTGATCAGCATAGAAAACAGCATCTTCTGCACAGGAATTAATATTTATGTTTTGAAATATTATTTTCCATGCAGAAAATTCTGTTTCCTGCACAGAAAATGCTCTTTTCTGTGGGAAACAACCATGTGTGAATTTTGTACAGAATACGAATAGCCATCAAAAATTGTGTGGCTTTCAAAGTTTTTCTCACAATGGGAAAAAGACTTTTGAAATTACCTGTTGCTACCTTCAAGAAGAAACTTATTGAAGAATTATATTGCTATTACATTGCTTCTGTTTTTGTGACACATTTCTTTACCTTTTCTATGGATTTCAATAAATACTTCTAAGATGTGATATGCTGCCTCAGAGTGTGGTGGAGTCTCCTTCTTTGGAGAATTTTAAGCAGAGGCTGGATGGCCATCTGTTGGGAGTGCTTTGATGTGGGTTCCTGCATAGCAGGGGGTTGGACTGGATGGCCTCTGTGGTCTCTTCCAACTCTATGATTCTATGACTCTAAGATGGTTTATTAACTAAAACAACCCTACAACTAGAGACAGCAGACATGACTTGTGGTATTTAGAAAAGGTGTTTAAAAGCCTGAGAAAATAAAATGGTCTTCACCAGACACCCAAAAAATTTGAGACAAACTCTTCTGCTATCCAAAAGGAAGACCGCCAGAACCAAAAAGGCCCTCCATCCAATTGCCACCTGACTTGCCTCTCCTCAGGTGACACTTGGAAAAGGGTCTCCAAAGACAACCTCAAGAAATAGAATTAAGATATTCACTCAGGTACCTATGTCTTACTCTTTGCAGAGCCCCTTTAGATATTCTTACATCCATACCAATAGCACCAAACATTTGTTTACCAACACATATGTATTGCACAAATGCAACATATACATAACCTGCCGCTATGTTAGAGTTTTCTCCCTACCATCCTACTCTATATGAAAATGTGAACTGGAAGGGGAAGCTGATTCCACTGTTGCTAGACTGAGTCCACATATCCTGTACTGTACCTCATATATTTGCTTATTTATAAAATGTATTTATCCTGCTCTTTAGTTGCACCTGCTCCTACAGCATGACACCTTAACAATTTTCAGTTAAAAACAATATACAGTTTTTAAAATGGAATAAAATGGAATGGTCTAACAGCTTTGGCAATAGTGGGAGAGGCAGCCTCTCCACCTGTTACATTTGCATGATGCACCTACACACTGCAGTTGATGTACTAATGTGTCGCGACACAAAGTTTGGAAAGTTCTGGTCTAAGAAATAGAATAAATGCAACCATAGCTCACAGAAGGAAGCGGGGAGGAGGAAGAATTAATCCAAGATAGAGGAGTTAACTCTTCTTTGGCAAAAAGAAAGGTCATAACTGAAAAGTTAACCAAGAAAAAAAGGAAATTGGTTCAGCTTCCTGAGATAGGGAGTCCCATAGCCTAGATGTTACTACTGAAAAGGTCTCTCTTCTACATCCCAGTAAAACAAGTTTCTGATGTCCAGAGAGCATGCAGTATGGTTTCAGATGAGAAACAGGTAGGCAGTTTGTCTCAAACATCCTACTTCTAAACGATTTAAAGCTTCCCCACCTTGTTGGGTGGGATGATGGGAGTTATGGTCCAACACATTTTGAGGGCACCAGGTTTATGTAGGTTGATCTAGAGCAGTGGTTCTCAACCTGTGGGTCCCCAGATGTTCGTGGACTTCAGCTCCCAGAAGCCCTAGCCACTATGGTCAATGCTCAGGGCTTCTGGGAGCTGAAGTCCACGAACATCTGGGGACCCACAGGTTGAGAACCACTGATCTAGAGCCTTATAAATAAGAAAAAGAACTTTAAATTGTGCCCATAAATAAGCCAGGAGTCAGAGAAATCTATCAATACCAGAATTACGTGCTCCAAGTATGTGAGTACAAACACCACTCTGAGAGTCACATGAGTCCTAAGCGATTTTCCAGCTGGACCACCATTACCAGGGTAGAAATTGGTGCGGACGCAAGCGTACTACCTCCACAACATGTATCTTTTGTGGTGCACATGTTGAAGCATTTTCCCTGGTTTCAATTTTCTCCTAGAACTGTTTATTTCACATAATTCTTTAATGACATGGTCCAGAATCCAGATGGTACACATCATTCATATAAAAAAGGATCAGCTGCACTTTTTTCCTGGGTCATGTAGTAGCAACAAAAGAAGGATTACAAAGACAAAGCATTGGTGGCAAGAGCAAAAGACCAACAGATATGAACAATTCATTTCTCCAATGCCTGCACACACAGCAGGAGGGTAAGGGACTCCTCAGAGCCAAGACACTCTGGAAGGGCTACCTGAATCAATCACCTATCCTATGGCACAGGCAATTGTCCAAGTCAGTCTTCCCAGAGCACCTTGGCTTCAACGATAGACAGATGAATGGCTGGATGTACATGAATACAGACACATGATCAGAAGCCACACATGGAAGATATGGGATGCTAACAGGTGGTGGCCTTCTCCTCTTGCCACTGACAATTTTCTCTTCATTTCTTTGCCATCAGTGGCCATTTCGACCCTATATTATTATAGCGCTATTGTTCCATTTTAAACATCCTATGGAATCAAAGGATTTGCTGTTTAGGAAGGGGTATTTAGAATTCTCATCCAGAGAGCTTTTTGGCCGCAGTAGAATCACAGAAATCATAGAGCTGGAAGGGGCCATCCAGTTCCATTATGCAGGAACACACATCAAAGCACTCTCAACAGATGGCCATCCAGTCTCTGCTTAAAAACCTCCGAAAAAGGAGACTCCACCACACAATGAGGCAGCATATTCCACTGCCAGACAGCTCTGACCATCAGGGAGTTCTTCCTCAGGTTCAGATGGAATTTCCTTTCCCACAGCTTGAATCCATTGCTCTTTGTTCTAGTCTCTGGAGCAGCAGAAAACAAGCCCACTCCCTAGTCGACATGACATCCCTTCAAATATATAAACATGGCTATCATGCCCCCTCTTAACCTTCTCTTCTGCAGACTAAACATACCCAGCTCCCTAAGCCATTCCTCATAGGGCATGGCTTCCAGACCCTTCACCATTTTGGTCACCCTCCTCTGGACACACTCCAGCTTGTCGATATCCTTCTTGAGTTGAGGTGCCCAAAACTGGACACATTATTCTAAATGAGGCCTAACCAAGGCAGAATAGAGTGGTACCGTTGCCTCCCTTGATCTAGACACCATACTCCTATTGATGCAACCAAGAATCGTGTTGGCTTTCTTGGCTGCCACATCACACTGCTGATTCATGATCAGCTTGTGATCTACCAAGAATCCTAGATCCCTTTCACGTGTACTGTTATCCAGCCAGGTGTCCCCCATCCTATATGTGTGCATTCCATTTTTTCTGCTTAAGTGCAAGACCTTACATTTCTCTCTGTTGAAATTCATTTTGTTTAACTTTCGCCCAGTTCTCCAATCTGCCAAGGTCATTTTGAATTTTGACCATGTCCTCCAGCATATTAGCAACCCCACCCAATTTGGTGTTATCTGCATATTTGATCAGCATGCCCTTTACTCCTATATCCAAATCATTGATGAAGATGTTGAATAGCACTGGGCCCAGGACAGAACCCCGTTGCACCCCACTAGTCACTTCTCTCCAGGATGAAAAGCAGCCATTGGTGAGCACCCTTTGGGTTAGTTCAGTCAACCAATTACAAATCCACATTTTACTAGCTTCTTTGCAAGAATGTCATAAGAAACTTTGTTAAAAGCCTTACTGAAATCAATACATGCTACATCCACAGCATTTCTTTCATCTATCAAGGTTGTAACTCTATCCTAAAAGAGATAAGATTAGTCTTCATGATTCTATGATGCAAGCAATCCATGATCAGATCTCCTAACAATCTTTCTTTTGTACTATTATTTCAAAGCCATATGGGTTCCAGTTTTGACCAGACAACAATACAAAAGAAAATAGGCCAGAATTGACTAAGGCAATTATGAATTCATAACCACCTTAGTTACGTAGCTACATAGTGACTCTCAGCCTATCCACTTCTAATCTTTACTTACCAGGCAGTAGCTTCTGTGAGCAACAGAGGCGTGTTCCTATGTTCATCAAGACTGACTCTATCATAAAAAAAGATAAGATTAGTCTGGCACGACTTATTTTTGAGAAATCCCTGTTGACTTTTAGTGATTATGGCTTTGCTTTCTAAGTAATTACAAACTGACTGTTTAACGATCTGCTCTAGGATCTTTCCTGGTATTGATGTCAGGATGACTGGTAATAATTATTTGGGTCCTCTTTTTTCCCTTCTTGAAGATGGGGACGACATTTGTTCTCCTCCAGTCTGCTGTGACTCCTCTTGTTCTCCAAGAGTTCTCAAAGATTATTGCCAGTCGTTCAGAAATGACTTCTGCCAGTTCTTTTAATATCCTTGGATGTGATTCATCTGGCCCTGGAAACTTGAATTCATCTAGTTTAGCCAGATTTTCCTGTACTACTTCTCTACGTATTCTGTACTGCATTTCCCCCCCTTCCTCACCTGCTACGCGCACCCTGGGGTTGAGTACTTCTATCCTTTTGGGAGTAAACTGAGGCAAAGAAGGTGTTGAACAGTTCTGCCTTTTCTCTTCCCCTCATTAGTAATTGGCCATCTTCTCTCTGCAGTGACTCTATCATTTCCTTCTTTTTCCTTTTGCTGCAGACATATCTAAAAAAGTCTTTTCATTGTTTTTAATATTTCTGGCAAGCCTGAGTTCATTCTGTGCTTTAGCTTTTCTGACCTTCTCCCTACATATCCTGGCTATTTGCTTGAATTCATCTTTGGTGGTGTCTCCATTCTTCCATTTCCTGTACATGTTTCTTTTAACACTTAGCTCAGCTCAGAGTTCTTTAGTCAACCATTCTGGTTTCTTTAGATGCCTGCCATTTTTCCTCCTTATTGGCATGGTTTTCAATTGTGCCTTCAGTATCTCACATTTAAGAAACTCCCATCTGTCATGAACTCCTTTCTCTTCCAGTATTCTTAACCATGGAATTTGAACAAGTAACTCCCTAAGGCCCTTTCCACACATGGGGAAGGAACCACGTGAAAATGGGACTCACCGGATTTCTTTGGCGTCCGGTTGAGTCCGTCGGGACGAGGAGCAGTGCGAGTTCATCGCTCCCCACTGCTCCGGTGTCCAAAATGGTGGTTTCCGGTTAGTGGAGGCTCTCCACCAACCTGAGAAGCTTGCCAGCCTAAAGCCCACCCCTGGCAGATCTGCAGACATGCATTAGTGCACGCCTGCAAATCTGCACCGGAGCGACACGGAGTCGCGCGCTCCATGATTTTTAAAAACCTCTTAAAAGAGGTTTTTAAAAAGCACACTGCGCGACCAGTTCCGGTCGCTCCAAACTGGACTGAGCTGCGGAACTATGAAAAGTAGTCCGCCCCAGTCCACTCCACTCCGTTGGAGGTCTCTCTGCATCGTTTTAATAGCCTGGTGCAGAAAGGGCCTAAGTTTACAGAAATTAACTTTTTTAAAGTCTAGAATGCATGTCCGGTAACACTTGGCTTCTCCTTCCCGCTGAATGACAAATTCCAAAAGAGCATGGTCACTCCCCTCTAAGGATCCCACCACTTCCACCTCATCAACAAGGTCATCTAAAATGGTTGATCCCCTTGTCATCTCTTCCACCTTCTGGACCATGAAATTGTCTGCAAGGCAAGTGGGGAACCTATTGGACCTTGTGATATTGGCGGAGTTTGACTGCAAACATATATCAGGATAGTTGAAATCTCCCATTACTACTGCATCTCTCCTTTTTGAATGTGTGGTCATCTGCTCCAGGAACCTGTAGCAAACCCCCACAATCACATCCCTATTGTTTCTTGCTCCCTTAATTCTTACCCAGATGCTCTCAACCTGGCTTCCTGGATTTAGGTCATGGATCTCTTCACAGGTGAAAATATCCTTGACATATAAGGCTGCTCCTCCTCCTTTCTTGGTCTATTTCTGCGAAACAGGTTATACCCCCCTACTCCTACATTCCAATCATGAGACTCATTCCACCAGGTTTCAGTGATGCCTATTATATTTAGTGTGTTGTATTAAGAGTTCGAGCTCAACTTGCATATTTCTCATACTCTGTGCATTAGTGTAGAGACACTTAAGACCATGTGCCCTTCTTGCGAGTCCTGTACTAAAGTTGCTTTTCCTCCCACTGTTTGGTCTCTAGTACTACTTGGCCTGCTCTATCTATATCATTTGGGCTATTTTCCCAGCACTTGCTGAATCCTTGCCCTGAATAATACTGTCTCCCTCCTCTGCCAAACTCACTTTAAAGACCTCCTGATTCACTTTACGAAACTGTTAGCAAAAATTCTCCTGCCAACAGTTGTGAGGGGCAGCCCATCCATTGCCAGAAGACCACCTTTGTGGAAATGGAGACTGTGATCCAAAAACCCAGATTGCTCTCAGTGGCACCATCTGTGGAGCCAGCTGTTCACCTCCACTATTCTCCTCTCCCTTCATGGGCCATGTCCTTCCACAGGGAGGAGAGATGAAATGAAACCAGTGCACCAAAGTCCTTCAGCTTCCTACCCACAACCTTGTAATCCTTTGTTATGTGCTGAAACCTGTGCCTTGCAGTGTCATTGGTTCTGATGTGAACCAAAAGGAGGTGGTTATGGTTAGTGGGCTTGACCAGTCTCGTTAGCCTCTCTGTTACATTGCTGATTTTGGCCCCTGAGAGACAATACACCTCATGATTCATCCTGTTCGGGTTACAAATTGTTGGTTCCATTCCTCTCAGCAAGGAATCCCCAGCCTCCAGAACTTGTCACCTCTGAGGATTGTCCAGGGTTACTCAATGAGCAGATTCTTCCACAGCCACCTGGACATTCTGTCTAGGCTGAGACTGTTGGTTTTGCTGCTGTTGGATTTTGTCCTGCTGGTGTTCAAGTTCCTGCTGCTGATGTTCGATTTCATCTTGGTAATGTTCCATTACCTTCTCCTGCTGTTCCATTACCTCTTCCTGATGTTCTACTTTGTCATTAATAAGATTGAGAGCTTGGGAGCAATTCTGTAGCTCGAGAGTCTCTGCTCGGTTCCTGGCCCTTCTACTCCTTGCATGTCACATTCCTCCAAGCGTCTGCCTCCTGGTTTCGTGAACCAGCTTCCTCGTCCGCTAGCTCCTCCATGTATTCCATCTTCAGAAAGTCTTCTCCACCCTACTCAAGAACTCTTCACCCTTCCTAATAATCCGAAGATTAGAAACCTGGGCCTGCAGGTGGCAAACCTTCTCCTCCATGACAGCCACTGGCTTGCACTTGCTGCAGGTGTACCCAACAACATCTTGTGGCAAGAAAAGAAACATGCCACAGATGTTGCAGGTGACTGCAGCAGCTCCCTCACCCTCCATACTTGATAATCTAGACAGTCAACTTAGAAAAAGTAAAACTGGTCTTCGTCTTCAAACTCCCCTGGTAAAACCTACGTTAACACCCATGTGCCAAGCTCTAATTGTCAAATTATCAGGACTGAGGGTGCAATTCTACAGTGGTTCTAGTTACTCCCCCAACCTGCCCAACCCACTTGGACATTGTAGTCAGGCAGACTGCTTCAAAAGGGCTTCAACCCAAGAAGCAATGAACTGGTACTAAATTTGTAGACCTAAACTGTGCACGCTGAAGGCAGTCACCACTGGGAGAGGTTATAAGAGTTAACAGCTGCTAGCTCCTTCCCCTAGCTAGTCAGTCAGTTAGACTAAAGGCTGCTAGCTCCTCCCCCTAGATTGTCAGTTAGGCTGTGTGCTCAGGGAGGGCACAAAGCCAGAACAAACAGACAGACAAACACAGCCCCACAAGCCTGTAAAAAACACCCAGTCAAGGATGTCTTCTCAGATACAGCTCACCTTCCACTCTCTCCTCTGGAAATGAGCTTGAAGGCCACTGGGAGCAGTTATAAGAGCTAACAGCTGCTAGCAGTAAACTCAGTAAACTCCAGAATTCCACAGGATGTTGAAAGTGGAATAATAGCACTGTAACAGTGTAGTGCAGAAATGGCCAGTGTGTCTAGCTACTGCTGCCTCCACTTGTAGTTATGCCAGTGCAGTTAACCATCAAGACTGCACTTTTGGGCCATTTCTGCCCTACACTGTTATAGTGCTCTCATTCCACTTATCTTATGGAATTCTGGGGCTCCCTGGCTGAGAATTCTAAATGCCCCTCCCTCAACCGCAAACCCCAGGATTCCACAGGATGTTGAAAGTAGAATAATAGCACTGTAAGAGTGTTGGGTGGAAATGGCCTTGATATTAACAGAAGCTGTTTCATTTTGAGCTGGAGAAATGCCCAACAAGTTTAATTCAAGTGTTTTCAACCCATGGTTTAATTTAAAGTATTTTTAATTTTTTACAAAAGTTATGCTACAATGAATTTGTCAGGTTTGAAGGTGTTACAAGATACTTGTTTAAGAAATCTTTGTTAGTTTTTAAACATGAGTGAGAAGAGGAGAGAGATTAGCAGCAAGAGCAAAAGTATGTTCATTAAATGTGTTACTTTCCTCCAGAAATCTGTGCAAATAATTGGACTGTACTTTGCATTGTCTGACCAAGTTTCTGTATCAGATTCTAATGCTGTAATTCATACAGTAAATTTGTATGAAGAATAACTCAAGAGGGGGACAGAATCACTGAACATCTGGACGAAAGCTCTTATGAGGCCAGACACATTTACTTTTTCCTTCAAAATTGAATTTCCTTGTTACATAACCCCCTTTCCTTAACACTCAGACAACTGGCAGGGGAGTAACAAGAACACAGAATGTTTGGCAGGAGGTCCATGCTGAATGTTCCATATATAGGGAAGGTTCTCAAACTATAGGACAAAACTCAAACAGATTGTTTAAAGAACCCAAAGTGGAGGCTGGAATTCTGAAGGAGAGTTCCAGGAAGGGAGATGAACTAGGAGCAAAGTGGAACTTTCTTCCACCCACTCAGTAACAGAAAGGATACGGACTAAAGAGCCCTTAGCTAGCACAGGCCATCTGGTTGGTCAAATATTGTCAGATAATGATCAAGGAGTTGTTAAATATTCACTTCAGCAGA
Source organism: Iguana delicatissima (assembly GCA_948472985.1). Lineage (NCBI taxonomy): Eukaryota > Metazoa > Chordata > Lepidosauria > Squamata > Iguanidae > Iguana > Iguana delicatissima. The sequence goes on along the minus strand of CAOKZL010003850.1, from coordinate 29,686 downwards.
AAACAAAAGAACCCCTTGAAAACAGGTTTTGACATTAGTCCTGGTTTCAAAAGCTAATTGGTTAGATATTTGGTTAGTGATTATTCTGGAACAATCAAATCAACCTTTAAAATTATGATGAAGTGGAATTGCATGGAGCACTATTATGTGAGGTTCTCACATTTTTGCATCCCTACTCCCAACAGCTAACATTCTATGGCCACTGAGCTCATACAGTGTTCACTGGACCACTTTTGAGGGTTCCTCTCCATTAGAATTTTTTTCCCCTTAAGATCTGTGGAGGGAATAACCTAGTGTTTCACCTAAATCTGCACATGCTCTGTTTGTGCCTTTTCAGCTACATAAGCAACAACATCAGATTTTGTGAAATACTTTTTTCAAACTAATGAACTGAAGGCATCATCCTAGCACCACTCAGTTAGGGATGGCTTCAGCATGTTGTTATACTCATTCTTCTTTAAAGTAATTTCCCAGACTCTGAACAACAGTCAGCACCTGAACACTGGGAATACAGGAAACAATTATGATTATGTCTAGTTTTATGTAATGGTTTCTATAAATATGAACAGTGTAATACACAGTTTTGCTCTCACTCACTGCTATCACGAAGCATCAGGATCTGCCACTAGAAATAATGTTGATTTTTTTTTTAAAAAAAGGGGGGGTTAAAATAGAAATAAAGCTAGTATTAGCAAGCTTTTTTCTTAAGGGGAGGGTGTGGGTTTTTTAAGTGTTTTTGCTAAGTAGGTGGCAAGGGTAGTTCGAATCAGGGACCTTTGCCTGTAACTATTTGCATTCCTGTTTGGATAGCAGGGGTCACTAGAATGTTTGGTTTACTTCCTCGCTATGTTTTCCTCAAATGCTAATTAATAACACTAGAATGAAACCATATCAACATAAACTTCCACCTACACAGGGGCATTCCTGGTTCCATGGAATATTTGACAGAATCTGACCATAGCCAAACAACATTTGACCTGTCAGTTAACCAGCTTGCCAAACACAGCTCTCTCAGAAGATCCTCACTGATAGTTTATAGGTCACAACCAACCATTTATCCCTTACTTTAGTTCCCCTGTTTGTTGATCAGTCTCCAACAGCTCCTCTCTCTTCCCTTTCATCATAAGCACAGACCCATCTCACCTCTGCTGCTGTGAGGCTTATTCAGAGCCCACTCTCAGCCTAGCCCCTCTCCTTGCCTTAGAGCCAGCTGAAAGTGTGACAGTTACTATGCAAGATGAAAAGGAATCAGAAATACACTTTGGGGTAGTGGTGATATGTAATACCATGCCATGCATCACTTGGCACTATATGGAATAAGAAATGGCTCCACTGGATTGGTGGAGATGACTGTTCCTTCTTCTGTTGCTTAAACTTTCCAGCGAAATTTGGGAAGATGAGTTCAGGAAGAGTTGCTGCTTGGATCTAATTTTTTTTTTTAAAGCAATGGGTGGCAAATGCCTTTGCCAATATTTGATTAGGCTGCAGATTCAGAGATGCCTACAGGCAGGTTGAACACAATGGCTGTACATAAGGATCACTTGATTGTCAATGGAACAGATGGATGATGTTAGAGAGAAGCAAAAACAAGTACATTATAACAGACTAGCAACCTACTGGTGACAAGACAGGCTGAAAGTTATACCTCTGTATTAGCTTCTTTGGTCATTGCAGAGCAAGAAATACACTGCTTCCTTCAATCAAAAGCCCACCAGGACCCACCTTCCTTTTGTGGGAAGCCCATTGTGGCATTTAGTGGTCAGCTAGGGGTGTTGGAGATGTAGGACAACAAAGACATCCTCCCAGACTTCTTGGCAATCTTCTAGAGGTCCTGGAGGATGACATTAGCATTGTGCTTCTAGTTAGAACCATACAGCCAGATGCTTCTCTATGCCCCCCACTTTCCACTGGCCACTAAATGGCCAGGGAGAGTGGGGTTCCACAGAAGCAAAGTAAGCCCTGTGGGAGAGGGGACTATTATGCCTGGGCAGAACTTTACTATACATCTCCTCATGCAAGATATCAGCTATTGAATCCAAATTCAAAAGTGCATGAGAAACAGTTGTATGGGAGGTCTGCCAACAGCAGAGGCAAGCACCTCTGGCTTTTCTCCTCCAGGGACCACACAGACTACTAAAATGTTAGAAAAGAAAACAAAAAAACATGAAAATCAGTGCAATTTCTTTTCAGGTTTGACACAAAAAATGGAGGGGGTGTTTAAATATTAAATAGTGCAAAGGGGTGTCCAACAAGCTATTTAAAAGATGAATAATTGCTTCTAGAGGCTTTGAGGAGATGCAATTCACCCTTTTTTCTTGGAAAAAGCATGGTCAGAGGAATCTGGAGGAGGGTCGGGGAACAAAAAACAGTCTTGAGGGTGTATTCAGCCCACAGTTGCCTTTTTCCCACTCCTACATTAGAGCGTGGACAGCTTCCTAAAGGGAAGCTTAAATAAGGACAAAACAAGTATCTTATCCGTGGGGAATGCAACAGGCTGGGGACTGATTTGGCAGCACGGCAACCAATGGCATGAGGGTTGCCATACCAATTAGCTGGAGCAAATCTGCTCTTACTGCAAATGTTCAGAGGCAAGGGCCTCCAAATAAATCCTGCTGGTTAGCCAGTGGATGAGGAAATTAGCAGGTCTGGCAGTATGAGGGTGCATCAGCAGATAAGTTGGGAAGGACTCAAACTCCTAGTCAGAAGAAGAAATGCCACACCCCGAGGTAATGGGTGGGGATAAGATTTAGTCCTAGGCTCACTGTTGGCAGGGCAATTTCAATTAGAGAGCTTGTAGGATCTATTCACTTCTTCTTCATGACTCACTTCTTCTTGATATCTCAGCAGTCTGGGTGATGCTCCAAATACAAATAGTCAATGATTAATGCATGGAACATTTTGAAACTGAATTACAAGATTTAGTGGCTGCAGCAATAATGGCAGTCTCCCATTAACCTTATTTTCCTATTGACATACCACTTACTAGCAGCTGCAAAGGCTAATTAATGTCTATTCAAATCCAGAAGGGTTTACAAAACTAAGCTCTCACTATGTTTCCTGACTATAGTTTTCTCTGTTTCATAAACTACATTTGTTGTCTGTTGGGATAGGCATACGTTCATAGGAAGTTATTCAGAAAAAGCACTGAGAAATCTAAAAGTTTCTTTCACACTTAAAAATCATCCTGGGTTATGTATTTTTTTTCCTTGTTTAAAAAGCCACTAAACAGATTTTTTTAAACTTGCAATGGAAAATTTCCAAACTCAAACAATCAAACAGCCAATGTATTATAACAGGTTAAATCCGAAGGGAGAAGTCACCAAAACTGTAAATGCTATCCAAACTGTGTAATATTTTCAAAGAATTAGGAAGTCTGCCATATCTTTTCAGCCTTGCTGTAATACTTGTTAAATTCAATATATGCCATAAAAATAGAATTTCTTTCAGGGTTGCATTAACTGAAATGATAAAGAATCACTGCCCACAATCAAAGACTAATATAGAACAGATTATTCATGCAATTGCTAAAACACCAAGGAAAACAGAATCTTTGGAAATACTACAAATGGGAAAAATGCCACTCTCTGGGAGTGTTATAAAAACAGTATGGAATAAATCATGGTTTGCAGGCTGAGAGGGGAAATAGTCTTCGGGGAAGTCCTTTGAAGAATTAACTCTATCCAGTATCTTCCCTTGTTGCCAAACAAAGGAATGACTTCAACTTGCTGTCCAATTTCTCTTTCTTTGGAAAGCTTGTCTCTACAATCTGCAGGATATAAAATTTATAGTGTTTATACTGTTGTAAATGCTGCTTTCCAGTATATGTTGAAGGGGCCATTTATACATTTCTATTGAATTAAGAAGCACCTTTGAAGGAAAAAAAATTTATTATATTATCTCTTGGACAGAACTCTAATCACCATTATATCCCTTGCCCTCAAGTTTCATCACACCCCAGCATCTCCATCTGCTATCACTGTTGATAGTCTGCTTTCCTATTCTGATACCCCTCTGCACTGGAAAAATTCACAATTTGAAAAACATTGGCAAAGTCCAGCCACATTTTAGTTTCACTGATCTGGGATAAATGAGCTAAACATGTGCTTATCATTTCTAAGATGCATCTGCAGACATATGTTCACACTCTTCCACTGAAAGCAATTCCTATTTTAACAATTTATAGGCTTTGAATGTGTCCAGCTTTAGCTAGTTTCTGCTATCACTGTTGATAGTCTGCTTTCCTATTCTGATACCCCTCTGCACTGGAAAAATTCACAATTTGAAAAACATTGGCAAAGTCCAGCCACATTTTAGTTTCACTGATATGGGATGGATGAGCTAAACATGTGCTTATCATTTCTATGATGCATCTGCAGACATATGTTCACACTCTTCCACTGAAAGCAATTCCTATTTTAACAATTTATAAGCTTTGAATGTGTCCAGCTTTAGCTAGTTTGTGCTGCCTGCAATTATGAGTAATCTCACAGGATCTCAGGTGGCCAATCTTGAAAAAAAAAATCAAAGACAGATTCCAACTCAAAACAGCTGAAAAAGAGGTATCAGTCTGCTGTTCATGTCTTAACCAGCACATCAGTGCAACAAGTTTGCTTTACTATTCAACTACTTATTGTTAATGTCAATTGCTCAGATGCCATTCATTGTCATGCATACCCACCTATCCATACAAGCATGTATATCTATTAAACAAAGTTAACATTTCATGCCTTTGATGAAATGGGCTATCGTCCATTAAAGGTTATACCAAATAGAATGTGTTAGTGTTTAAGATGCCACAAGACTTTTTCACGCAGAAAACAGCATTTGTAATTTTTCTAACACACAAGTACTTTACAGTTAATCAACGCGCTTAAAAACAGTCTTCTAACAAAGTGAATTGCCAAATGTAATCAGCAGGTTTCAGACTTCCTGACTCTATGCTGGAAATGTGGCCCTTATGTTTGTCTGAAAAATGGGGGAAAAAATCACTATTCTAAAATGACTATAGCTAAGATTATTGGAGTGGTACTGCAAACATCTTTGAAAGCAAAATAAATCAATTTTTTAAAAAAATGACTGGCATCTTGTTCAGTATTTACAAAGTCATAAGCAAGACTTACAAACTCATAAATTTTGGTATTCACATTTACAATCATGGCATCATTGCCATTATCACAAAGGCCCCCTAAAATCTCCCTGCTGTTGCTTGTCACCTTGTGAATCTCTGGCAAGAAGGGGTGTGTTGCATTAATTACCCTTCAGTGGCTTGCTCACCAGTGCTGAGAAATCCTTCTGTTAGTGTGGCTACTTCGCTTTTAAGGTGGGATTTAAGGGCATGGTTTGAAAGATGGATCAGAGCCATGACATCATAGCTACATCTTCCATGTAGGATCTTGGCCACCATTTTTTTTAAAATGTAAGAGTTGGCTGGGCCTGCAGTTTGCATCTGATCCATTTCAGGTGATTATAAGCACAACAGAACCCTCCTTCCAAAGGTAGCATTCACTCAGGATAAAGGATCAATCTTATGCACTATCACAGAAAGCATAAAAAGAGATACTGTGGTTGTCACTCTCAGGATCTCTTCCAGGTGATTCTGGGAGTGACAACCAAGAGGTGGCCTTCTGCAGGAAATAGTAATAACTCTTGGCAGTGAAACTTTGCTCTCTGCCTTACATGTAGAAACCATTTATTCTTTAGCCATCTTTGAAAATAATTCCTTGTTCACAGAAAACTGACTCGAAAGGGGTTTTTTTTGTTTTATTTTACTGGTGATTTGGAAAATGACCTGGTTTGGTTAAGACTAATACGGAAACTTCTTCATCCATTATTTTATGCTTTCCACTGATGAAAATTATTATTAGTAATAAGCAAAGGACTATAAACTTTTTTGGTTTGTCAAAATTCCCAGAATTTGCATAGTAATTGCCAAAATTCTAGACTGGAAATTTCCGGGCTTAGCAGCCCTTCAAGAGAGGATTGTGGCTGTTACCTTTCAGAGAAAAAATGGTTTAGGGAGGCTGAGCTAAACACCTTTACCCTTTTTTTTTTTTTTTTTAGTAACAGAATTGTTGATAACTTTTATTTCTCAATAAAACTGATTGAAATTTTCAGGGACAGTTGCCCCTTCTGAAGAATCCTCTCTAGAATTGGCCAAAAGACACTTCTATACAACTAGCCTTTACACTTTGGGAGCTACCAAAGAAAAAGATCAGAGGAATGTCTCATGTTTTGTGGGAAATAATTATGAAACCCACATACAACATAAAGGTGATCCTAGTTAAGAAATTTAGACAATCTCAAGAGGATAGGTGCCTTTTTTATGGAACAGGGTGTTCAAAATCAGGGGCAAGTGCTTCCATTTGCCTTCTACCACGGGGTTTTGGGGAGGCAGCAATTTGTAGGAAAAATTACATTGGTGAAAGTGGCATCCCTAATAATAAAACCCCAACAATTCAGGTGAACAGATGCAGAGATTGGAATTACAATCTTCCCTTCACATTTACGGGTTTGACCTTTGCAAATTTGATTATCTGTGAGGCACATGCATTCCACCCTTCCATTCCCTTGCATTTTGTCAGGCGCAGAGAAGGAAGGCAAGTGCTTGGACAAAAGGCAAGAGAATGAGAAGGAAGGCATGCATGTGAGCCTTCCTTCTCCTTTTCAGAGCTCCCTCCAATTCTCTTGCCTCTGATCCTGGCGCTGAGAACACATGCTGAGGAAAAGGCAAGGGAATGGAGCAAAAACTTATAGGAGCTTTTTTCTCCCCTCTGGAGCTCCCCACTGCCATTCCCTTGCCTCTGGCCCCAGCATGCAAAAAGCAAGGGAATGGGAGGGGGGAGCCCCAGAAGGAATTGGGAGGGAGATTGCAGGGGAGGGAGTTACTTGTGGGTTTTCCACTTTTTGTGAGGATTCTGAATCAAGAAAGGAATGAAAGTTCATTTAAGACTTTTCACTTTCTACAATGCTGAAGCAAAATAAGGCAAATGGATAATAATCAATAATGGATGTGGAATATATTGTGACAGAGACAGAAAAACATAATACACATTTCTGCTATCAGCAAAATGCATAAACCTTTGCTTCTAGAATTGTACAGCAAAAGAAAGAACACAGGGGACACAAAGACTTTCTCACTGAGCACCACAAAATTACTATGGATTTCTTTAGTGCATTGTGATAAAAGATAAAGAAGACTAAAATAATGCAACCACAGTGCATTCAAAATAAGCGATGTAATTGTTTTGGCCTCAGCTGAAGGAAATGGCTAGGCCTGAAGACATGGTATAATCCAGCAGATCTCAATTAGCCTACTAATGACCTTCATTAACAGGAGAACAGCTGCAGATAATGGTTATTTCAGTAGCAATTCCATTCTGTAAACAATGGAACTCCTTTTCTATTGACTTCTTGTACCCTAGCCCCATCAGTATATAATCAAGTGAGAACTGAAAATCTTCTTCTTCAATGTTGCCTTTATAATAAGATTATAATTATTTTAAAAGATAGGAAGCACTTTTTTCAATTTATCCCAAGTGTTTGTTGAGCGAGCAATTTTTCTTTGTTTCTTGTCTTTCCTATTGACTGCATATTAGCTTTGAGAGGGTACAGCCCTAAACAGAAATTAAAAATGCTATACATACATACAGGGATACCTTGTTGTTGCTGTTGTTGTACACCTTCAAGTTGTTCTGACTTACAGCAACCCTAAGGCAAATCTATCATGGGTTTTGCCAAATTTATTCAGAGGAGGTTTGCCACTGTCTTCTTCTGAGGCTGTAGTTTGCCTAAGGCTACCCAGTCATTTTCCATAGCTGGGGGGGATTTGAACCCAGGTCTCCCAGTCACAGACCAACACTAAAACCACTACACAATGTTGGGTCCAATATGCCCGTATGTTTCTCCCAGGAAAATCCTGACAGGTCACCTCAGTAACAACCTGAAAATATCGTTTCTAACAGGTTCTCTGTGTTCAGAGGTTTGCCTCTGAGTGGATTCTGAGGTGCATCATCATGATGGAAAATACAGATAGACTTGTATGACCTACCCAGTATTGTGTGGCCATTGTCTTTGTCATAACATTCAGAGGCACTGCCTTCTGTGTAGGACACATACACATCTATTCATCACAACCATAACAATCATATCGAACTATGCTTCATTAAAGGAATCATTCTAAACAAAGACCAAGTTCAGATACGAAAGGAAACAATGATTTGACCCTGGCTCATCCTCACTTTCTGTAGTTCAGATTTGGTCCTCATAGAAGCTTTTGGTCTCCCCTGTGCAGCCACATAACCAGAAGGGGTAGCAAAAGGGAGTGTACATTCATGTAATGCGAAACCAGTCTTTCCTATCGCTTCAGAAGCAGAAGCTTTGTCTTCCTATATAACCCAAAGAGAACATTGTGATGACTCTTTCACAATGTGAGAGTCAGGGGACATTACTTATCTTTGAGAATTTATATCTCACCTTTTTGACAGAGACAAAGTGGCTAATAGATAAAACACAAACCATTTTTTAAAATAAAAGAAGAAACATGTTTGCTCTTAAAGTTCATTGGCAGATGTCAACCATTGTTTATTTATAAGGAACACAAACGCTGATTTTCCTGGCACCCAATATGACTGAAGTCAGCATGATGAACAAAAAATGCAAGCTGCTGTCCAGGCATGTTCCTCAAGTGTCTCCTACTAGCAGAGATTTTTGGACACGGAAAGGTATCATATGTTTCTACTGACCCAATTTTCTTCCTCCTTACTGTACTCTAGTTTCAGACCAATGTTACTGAAGTGATTACAACAAAATCCACAATCCACGAGCTGCAATAGCTCTTTTGAGCTAACTCCAGTGCATAAAATACATTATCTAAGTAACCCAGAAGTTACTTTTCTGTTGCTAATGAGAAATGAAATGTTACTAACCTTCTCTTATATTGCTCTTTGTCTTTAGTCCTCACAAAGCCAACAAGGAGAATGTCCTCTGCCTGCACTGAAATCCCTTTGTGTCATCTTAACTGATAATATCTCAGACAGACTGTAGGCCTGAGACTCTAACACTGTCTCCCATATAATGTTTAACATCTTGCCTGATGAAGAAGCCAGTGAAATTTTGAAAGCTTGCATGTTGTATTTTGTGCTTTAGCGTTGGATCCCCAAAAGATATCTCGGCTGGTAGATTTTGGATTTTGTTGTATTTTGCTACACAGCCAACATGGCTACCACTGAATATTTTTTCAGAGATTAGTAAAAAATCCCTGGTGCTCATTCATACAAATAACTGTCACTCTAAAACATCCTTCATATTTGTGAAGTTGGTGGAAACAATGTTCTTTGTTCTATTTGATTCATTCAGTTTTATTTAATTCATTTTACTTACATGTAGTCATTGGTTTATATTTTATGGTTTTGATGTATTACGTAAAAAACGACCCAGAGAGCTTTCATTTTTGGATAGTATATAATGAATAAACAAACAAACAAACTAATAACAATATATGCAATATAGACCTAAAATTTGAAAACAGGCATATATTTTTTTATATAGGGGCATTGGCAATGCCAATAACTCAACATTTTCTTATATATTACCCTTCATGAACTAGAATATGTCAACAGCTGATGTGCTAACCAGCAGAAGCACAGTATTCACATCTCTTGCTCCTCAAATATTTACACGTTCTAGTAATTCTGACATCATTCTTGTTGGCACAAACTTCACTTGACACACTGGTTAAGGATCTTTTTTTAAAAAAAAAAAGTGCAAATACATTCTAATTATGTGGATGGATTTGGGAAAACACTTTGTCTCCCCACACAGTGACTTCCTGAGGCACTGAATTGCATCTATATAGAACTAGCATATATATCTAGCGTTGCCTGGGATTTTATTTTCTCATAGTTACACCTGTTAGAAATACCCTAGGAATTACCTTACTTTACCTTACCTTAGAAATTAGATGCAGTTGAAATACACAGATTTGAGATCCTGTGTCTCTAATTCCCCAGTCTGTCTTGTCCAGTACCTGAAACTTATCCCCATATTCCCCAATCCAATCTGTATTCAGAGTTGTTAACATACAGAGGGTTTGGTTTCTGAGGGAACACACTGCCCTTCATCTTGCTGGTAGGCCTTGTCTCCATAACAACCGGCCTGAGGCCCAAGAGCTCTCTGGCAGAGAATTCTAAAGGCCCCTCTCTGAACTACCAACCCCAGGATTCCACAGAATCTTCACAGTCAGCCAATCATACGAGGTCTTTTCGCCTCACGGTATGAAGCCTTTGCCTGCCTGATGCAGACAAACAGACAAACTTTGACTTTAGTAGATTACAAGGCAATCTGAAGTTTCTTAAGTACTTTCCACTGTGTGCACAGTGTTGCTGAAGTGTAAAGCAAATGCTAAAGTATGTTTAGCACCTGTTCCCCAGGGTGTTGTGACCCATATTTCTGAAAAGAACAGAAGCTGAACTGCTGAGCTTGGCCAAAGCCTGGAATGATGGCTTGGGAAGAGACCAACCTCTCCCAGCCATGATTTTGAATCCAAGTGCATTACCCAAATTTGCCAGTATTATTCTCAACCCCATCTTTCCACAGGATGAGCAGTTCTGAAAAAGGAAATGAGTAGAAGAATGCCCAGCTCCAAAGAAAAGTAATAATATGAAGCAGAAAAATACTGGAGGAGGGAACTGCATGCATTTTATAGAGAAAATGAACACAGACAATGATGTGCTGTTAGATCTCTAGGTGATTTGTACCAAATTGGAAAGGTTTATTGAACTGCAAATCTTTAACAATAACACCGTCTCACCCTGTCAAAAATAACAGACAACTTAAATGAAGAAAGTCTGGGGACAACTAAGGAATGGGAGTGACAACAAACTTTCAGGCTGACCATGCATTCAGGGTGACTGTGTTCCTTAATTCGAAGTGTCCATCAAGTATTACAGCATCTTAGATATGGAAGAAGCCACCTAGTCCAACCCCCCTGCCATGCAGGAATACACAACCACTCATGAAAGATGCCCATCCAACCTCTATTTAAAGACCTCCTAAGATGGAGATTCCACCTCCCCCAACCGTCTATTCCACAGTCAAACAGTTTTTACAGTAAAGAAGCTCTTCCTAAAAATTTACACTTTTCTTGTAATTTGACTCTGCTCCACACACCACTATTTTACATTTCTTACTAATAACCAATGGCAGCTGATAGGATCCAAGTCAGTGCAGCAGTGAATCTGCTTCATGTTTTAGTTTGATTTTAAAAGAGATATCCACAGGGGTCCTCCTTATCCTCAAAATACGTTCAGCACCTTCGATAGCATCTTTGAAGGACTGGACTAATACCTAGGCACTTTCTGCAGGTTACCAGATTTGAGCAGTGCCCTGCAGGGACCCCAGTAGCTATGAGGGGAGCATGACAGGAGCACTCCCCTCTGCACCAGCTGCCTGCGGGAATGGAGGAGGCATAACGGTCATGCCTCTTCCTTCCACAACACAGCCAGGTACTGTCCCAGGCTGCACTGGGGCAGGAAGTTTGGTCATTGTGTCTCCTGACCCTCCACAGCTCAGTCAAGTGCAGGAGTGCAGCAGAAGGGCAGCACAATTGCTGGCCATTGTCAATAATTTGCGATGCAATCACATCACCTGGGCATGAGAGAATGATGGGACATGGGATCTGATGGGACAGGGGACTCATCCGGGACCCATCCTTCTCCTGTCCCCAATGCAAGACAGTGATGTCCTGCAGAAAGGGTATTAGAATGGATTTACTGCTTCACCAACATGGAAACCAACAGCTGTCCCTGCTCTCAACTAGAATCCAGTTGGTGGGCATGAGGGAGTGTGTGTGTGTGTGTGTGTGTGTGTGCGCGCACGCGCGCGCGTGTGGTGGTGAAGCAAATACTGTAAGTGACCCATGAACTTAAAGATAGACTTAAATTGTTTTACCCCACACTTCTAAAAATGTAATCATGAAAATTTGAACTTCTGGCATGGTCAGAGATTACCAGAAGATTAGTGCAAAAGAAAGATAGCTATAAAACTTGTTGAAGGACTTACAGGGTCTCCCCGTCTTCCTTCTGGTCCTGTAGAACCTGGTTGTCCATCTTCTCCCTTAATATCAGTGACATGAAGTTTAGTTATCAGATAAAATTATAACTTTTCAGTGAATGGTTAAGTCTTCATTTCACAAAAGGAAAGAAGTAAGTCTTATTCAGCCAATACATGGCTAATACACAACATCTGCTGAGAAAATGAGATATTATCACATGTAACTAACATGTTTCTCAGTGTGCTAACCCTCCATTATAAGCCACTATTTAAACTTTCCAGCTTACATCTGGATTTCAGAATATACCTTGGATCTCAAGGTTTAATTTTCAGGCTTTGATTAAGACTGGCTCTGATACACCATATCCAAAGCAATTACATGTGGTGCATTATCAGTGGCTAAAGTCTTAAATAAAAATGCACAAGTTGTTTATCAACACAGTCACATGTGCAACAAATACAAATGTTCAGTTATTTTGTTTTGGTACACAGGAACAAAATATGTAGCAAGCTTTCTTTCAACTGGGTGAGAATATAAAGATATCTGTGCATTTTTTCATGATTTTTCATTGTAGTTCAGGATTTTTTTTTCCAATAATTTTGCTAAGGTAATTACGGGATTTTTTTTCCAAAAATTTACACCAGTTTTGATCACAACAATTTTGTGTGTTTGTTGTGTTTTGTGTGTGTGTAAAGCACAAAAGTTTCACACAGAATGTTCTCAGTTTTGCACAAAAAGCCCATGATACCCTGCACAAAACTCCTTCATGAAATTTTTCACAAAAAGTTCTGAAACACAAACAAATTTCACAATTGTTGATATCTTTTTGTTAATGGGGTGCCACAACACATCTCAAAAGTGTAAGAATACACCTTACATTCCCCAGTGTATGCACACACAAACCAACATGGTTCTTTGAAAGATAATATTCCTGTTATTAGAATACTAGTAGTCATCAGGGAGAGATTGTTCCCCCATGAAATTTTTGGTTTTGAATTAAAAATAATTAGCTTGCTCATCCTCGTCAGAGAAGAATAATGTTAAATTCATTAGTAATTTTTGTTTAATTCTTAAGATAATTATAGTCATAACAAACCTGAGTAAAATCAGAGAACTTAAAGAGGGAAGAGAAAGCTATAAACTCAAGAAAGGAGGGTAGGTGAAACACATTCTTACACAGTGAACATCTGTTCCTTACATGAGTAGAATGACCATCAACAATGGGTTAGGTCCCTTCTCCAGGGAAATGTTACACTTCAGGATGGGGTGGAGAACTGGATCTGGAGCCCACCAAACATTACCTCATCATGGCCATGATATCAGCAGAGGTCAAGCAGGCCGTCAGTGATAACTAAATCTCCTTAGGTGGTGGCTGGGTAGAAGCAGACACAACAACCTCATCTCTTCCATGCTGTTTAGCAGCCTGAGGGTGATGGCCTCTAGGTTCATGCTCTGGTACTGAAAGAGGGAGGAGTCCAGATTCTCCATGACATAAAGGAAACACTTCAGAGCCAACTGCCAGGTCCATGATCCCCTACCTGACCCAGCACAGAAGGACTGGGTTTTAGGACAGAGTTGGAGAACAGATGCTGAGACTTTGTTGTCTTGGATGGGATGCTCTGGGCAAGGCTCCTTCCCCTTAGGGAAGAATTCTACAAAACCTCTGCCTCCCTGTAATAAGCAGCAAGTAAAATTTAGGATCAGGGATTACCACACAAATTTTCATGTTCTGCCACATTCTTCCCCTCAGAGCAGTTATGGGAAACTTCCAGAGTCCACATCTGATGTAGCTTAAAGAAGGTTCCCATCCATATGCAGACTTTTTCTGTTGTTATCTCTGATCAAAGAGTGGAGATAAGAGAAATGCTGCCATTTCAAGCCTGTTGTATGAAAGTGAGTTCTGGTTTGCAGCCAAAAAAACCTATTGGATTGTACTGAACTCTAGTTTCCTGCTCAAAAACCTGTTATATAGCAGTCTCCATTCTGCACTGGTCCATCTGCATACACTTTATCCATGATGGCTGTTCCAAATTGGAATAATGCTTCCTCGAACTATTAGAAGTTTAGAAGAAATCTCTCTGGTATATACAAAGTGGGGGTCTTGCCTATTTTGCTTGTGTGTGTGTGTGTGTGTGTGTGTGTGTGTGTGTGTTCACCTTAATCTTATTCTGAAACCATTATTCCATTGTTTAGATGCACATGTTGCTGAATGATACCACATTGTGGCATCTGTCAGACAGGCACAGGAGTTATCTCTTTCAAGCCCTATAAGTGGCCAAATTAACTTACATTATAGTATTTATCATAGTAACCCACTCTGTTTTACATCAGTGGACTGAAGAACTAATAGCATTGTCTGTGTTTTAGTATATCTATTTTTTTTCTTTTTTTTCCTCAGTATATGGACACACACTTGGAGATCTGGTCTGCCTGTATGAGAATCTTTGCCTGAGAACTGAGCCTGGCCTGAAGACTTCTTTTTATGAGCCCCAAAGGTCATCTTGTAAGTAGTCTAGATTCCAGCAAGCAATGTATTTAGTACAGATGGGCCTTCCCAGCTAGGTTTCAGGGTATTATGTAATCCAAGGGCTGAGGAACAAGAGGTATTCCCATGCAAAATTAAATGACTGTTGGCCATAAGTCATGTTTCCTCATTTGGGACTCTAGTATTCCTGGCACAATAATTCCAGACATCAAGAATTTGTGAATACTGCATTTTAGCACTGAAGCCTCTTCAAAAATTGGTTTCACACATAACTCCCCTGTGGTACAAGGTGTACGTGGAGTACATTACCTTCCTTCTTTGAAGCAGATTAGAATGAACAGGATGGCATGTATAGATATAGCACTGACATCCTTCTCAACATGGTTCATGAACCAAGAACCAAAAATATTGTGCCTATTCCACCTGCCCTCTGAGCCATGGTTAAGAGGTTTGTCAGCGCCACTACTTGCCCTTTGCAGAGAATTTGAAAATTGGAAATTGTAATGAATTCCAGACCCTGTATTTGGGGAAATTCTAGATAAGGATTAACCACAGTTAATATCAGTGCTAATGGCTGAAATCATGGTTATGATGTAGACTTAGACCTGCTCCAAGAAGGGGGGGGGTGTTAACTGCAGTTACCAAAAGACTCAGTGTGATGTCTGCAGTACTTCAAAGCAGAGCTGTAGCTCTCACAAAATGCTTAAATGTGCTGCAGACAGGCAAAAGTCATAGGGAGCATCTTGTGCTGGGTATGCAAACTACATTCCCAGGAAATTCTGCAACTTTGAAGTATTCATGACATGGCATTTTACCAACTGTGCCCGGTGTGATTAAAGCTGCAGCACAAAGGGTAAGGTTTGCTGAATCCAATTTTTGTAGCATTTTGAAAAGAAACAGAGAAGAAATGAGAATTCACCCACTTTGCAAATGCTTATTATATTTGGACCATTCCACAGAAGAACATCCCCATGTGTGTGACCATACAAAGGCCAACTGTAGAAAGTATAGACTTGGTGTACAGCAAAGTTATTTCTTTTTGTTTCCAAGAATAAATATGTTTCTGAATTTTTCTAAGAAAATAAGGAAGACTCCAGCAGAAATCTCCAAAGATGCCTCACTTGTTAAGCACCTCTGATTTTGATTACAATAAGCCCAAAGTAAAGTGATGGTTTATAAAGAGCAGATGTTGAAGGGCACGCTGACAACATTTTACTCCAATATGAATAAGAGAGTACAATTTTTATAGTTTAAATCTAGCTGAAAAAGTGCTGTAAACTCCTGTTCCTGTTCAGTATTAGGATCACCTAAAACTGACTGCAGGAACTAAATACTCTAAGGTACCAAATCCCAACTGATCTTGGAAGCTAAGCAGGGTCAGCCCTGGTTAGTACTTCGAATGGGAGACTGCCAAACAAACCAGGTGCTGCAGGCTATATTTCAGGGGAAGGAACTAACAAAACCACTATTGAATATATCTTGCCTAAGAAAACCCTGAAATCCATGGGGTCACTGTGGGTCATGCACATACATACACACACACACAACTGACTGCCGAATGTAATCTTTTCCAAACAAGTATACAGATATGAAAAAATAAAATTTAGAATAATGCATTGCACAATGCTTGGAAAAGTCACTTTTTATGTTTTTCCAGAATGCTCCAGCCAAAACATATTCCAGAAAAGTAGTTCAAAATATAACTTTTCCAGCCTCTAATACTCAGTCTATGTGAATATTAGGGGGGAAAGGTAGATGATGATCAACCCCATTCTTCTCATTCTTTCAGCAAAGACCACTATTGTGTAGCAAAGAGTGCTATTATTGACCATCCACAAAGAGGAGACACATTTCTGCATGTTCGAAGGATTCCTGAGTTAAGCAGGAAAAACACAAGAAAAGATTCCCAAGGGGATTTCTCACATTCGCACTCCTCCAAGTGACTTCATAAGAACTATATACGTATAAGATTAGAGAGAAGGAAACACAAGTATGCAACTAAGCAAGGCAGTTGAAAAGAATTTCCAATGTAGTACCAGAAAAGTTCTCACTATGAGGATGGAAACAGAAGCAACATTCAAAAAAAGAAATGGAATGTATGAAAGTGCACCCTTCTTTTCCCCATATGTTTCTTTAACTCAGCTTGAACTTCAGCAAGCAATCCACTAACTAAAAAAAAAAAAAAAACTTCCAAGCTCCTCCTCTTCCTTCAATACAACCTACAGACTCAATATATTTAATCACTTCTGCTCTGGCTGTTAGTAAGTTGTACAATCTTTAATATGTTTACTCAGAAGTAAGCCCCACTGAGTTCACATCTGAAGTACTTCAAAAGTGGCTGCATGGTATACCAATGAACACGTTCTCCCCTCATGTATGCAAGTACCTCAGTATTCATTGCGTCTGTACAGCCCCATGAAATTCACTACAAACATGTGACTGACAATAGGAATGCCTGCAGAGTATGAGACCAGCCTGTATGTCCCCCCTCCAATGCTTTCTTTCAATGTGTGGAAGAAGTCACCTGCCCCCTCCTTCCCTCTGTTAACTTCTTGAGAATGTTCCTCTTCCTTACTCTGCCAGAAAGAATTCCTCTGATTAGCCAGCTGTCCTAGGGCTGCAGAAGCAAATGAACAGACAAGGAGTCCTCTGTTTGGCAGCTGAGGCCAAAAATCAGCTGGGGCAGTTGTACTGAAGCCAGACCACCAGAAAAGGAAGGTCAGCCTGGTCCAAGGAAGACATGACTGCTTGACACACACATACACACACACCATTTTGTTCTGGCATTGTCAAATTGATCTTCTAATCACTCTCCTTTCTTTGTGCGTCATTGTCTTTATACTTGCAGACGGAGAGTGCCTCACTCTTATTAACATGGGCTTTTGCAGGGAGATTCCTCCCCCCACAAAGAAGCAAAATAAAAATGTAATCAAAATATAAAACATACAAATGTGTGCATGCCTAAGAAAAGTTCATTCTTAATACTAGTTCAAACAACAGTTAAGTAGTTTGAGTATTTCAAATACCTTAAAACCAGGATTTCCAGGTATACCATCCTTTCCACTCCTCCCAGGGTCACCCTGTGGAAATATAATTAAGATGCTGTTATTCAAATATTCAGTCAGAAAATTAAAATTTTAAAAAAATCAACAAAAATCTTACAGGTCGGCCAGGCAGTCCTGGAAATCCTACATCACCCTTTTCTCCTTTTGTTCCCTATTAAAAAAAAAACAATGAGAGAGAAAAACTAATACACAAGTCAAGTCTGTGCAGCTGAATGACTGCAAAGGGAAACAAAGGCAGTTTAGGGAGGTTGAATATCCATTATCCAAAATTCTTGGAACCAGAAGTATTTCAAATTTTGGATTTTTTTGAGTTTGTAGTACCTAAATTTGCATATACATAAAATGAAGTACTATACAGGAGAACTTCAAAGAGCCCATAAACAAATGAACAGGAATACCACAGCCACTGCCTCAAAGGCAGAAGTGCCTGGCTGGTGAGCTCCCCAGAGATCTCCTGTAGAGTACTGTTTCCACCACCACCATGCGAGTCTGGAAAGAGACACAAGGATCTGTGAAATGGCAGGAGGCATGGATTCATGCCAAACACTATGCATGGATTTCCACCATTTCACAGATCCCCACATCTCTCTGAAGACTTGCATCTCATTTGTTCACTACTCGTGTTTGTATAAAACACAAAGCTGGAGAGGGACCAAGGATCTGAGAGATGAACAAGCAGGAGTACACCAGCCGCCACCCCAAAGGCAGAAGGGAGTGGCTGGTAGCAAAAAATTTTGTGTTTTAGAGGTTTTCAGATTTTGGATTTCTGGATAAGGGATACTTAGTCTGTAGTAGCTTACATACAAGGAAAGAGACACACCTTTTGCAAAGATGAAGACAGGTGTCATTTAAGAAAGTAAGTGAAACAAGCTAGGGATGTAAGGAATATTCACATATCTTCTTGTCCTCAGTAAGAAAAATTGTTTAGCATCCTGTTCAGTAGATCACAAGTTGGCCTTACAATGGCCATTTCCGCACTAGCCTGTCATAGCGCGATGATTCCACTTTCAACATCCTCAGAATCCTGGGGTTTGCAAACCCCAGGATTCCAGAGGATGTTGAAAGTGGAATCATCGTGCTATAGCAGGCTAGTGCGGAAATGGCCAATCTTGTAACTGGTTCAGCTTCATGTTTATGGTCATTAAGGACCAAAGGTGATCCCAAACGCACATTTTCAGCCTGCCAGCACACCAGCCAAGGGGTTCCAGTGTGCTGTACATCACAGTGCTGGAAGATTATGTCAAACAGAGCTCTCTTGGTTGTGGGATGCATTGAGACAAACAGTTGCAACAGGATCCCAAGGTGGCTCTTCAGCAGCTTGTTCTTGAAGTACTTTGTGACCAGGACAGTGGTACAGACATCATTTTCCAGCACCCTGATCTTCAATGTCTCAGAAACCCTTCTGTTGTGGCAGGACCAGGCTGCCATGGTGGGGTTTGTGGGGCTGCATTGTCAGATGGAGCTCGGTCATCATAGTTAAATCTGACAGTTCAGGTTCTTGGTCTCCACAAACTGAGATATCCAATTAAGAAAATAAAATTCACTTCTGCACCACCACCACCCCTTTTTTTTTTGCCCAAATCATCTTTGGACAGAAAACTGTGTGTTTTGTATGACATACATTGTTTTCTGCATAATTTTCGTCCTAAAAAAAAGTTTTCTGTACTAATGAATTTTTCACAAGAAAGTTCCAAAAATCTTAAAAAATAAAAAGCACAGAAACCTCTCATAATCATGATCAGTGAGGAGAAAACATTACAAATCATTCTTTCTGGCTTTTCAGAACAGAATAAGCAGAGTTTTACATCCCTAAAGGGAGCATCTCAACGCACTGTTTATTGTCCATCACAAGAGACAGGGCCCAAATCCTGCCAAATTCAAAGGAATCACAAGCCTTGCCTGCTGGCCTAAGCAACATGACAGCTTATTTAGGGAACTGGGAAGCTTCAGGCATGGCAGTCTTCAAACCTTTTCAGAAAGGTATTGGGAGTACGGAGAGTAGCAGGAGCCAAAATCCTCCAGAGCAAATTACTAGGGCTGGTCAAGTCAAGCAGAAAACAACTGTATCCTTTGCCATATTGGACACATGGGAATGACTATCAGCACTAGGCATCATCATAAAACTCTCTTACTCCTTACTCATAACATTTCTATTATAAACAATTTGAAACAGTCAGTGCTGTTTCTGGTCCTTATGGAAGGAATCTTGAGAATTTGTTCACAGTCTATAATGTCAATGCTTTCAAACTATTCCTGGTTCCACAGACTGGGCAAATAATGCCCTCATACCACAACAAAATTAGCCCTGTAATTAATATATACTTGCTTGCTTGTCATTCAAGCTATACTAGTTACACATAATTTTATGACATCAAAAAACCTCAATATTTCTCAAATCTGGCATTTAGTTTATCTCTATTACCACACTAAATTCTGCTTTGTCTCTCTAGTGGTAACACAAATCTCTTGCTTCTATAGTAAATTTTAACTTGCCTTTTTCCCATAAATTCCAGGTGGCCCGGGATCTCCTTTTGGACCTCTGTCACCCTTAGGAGAAACAAATATTCAAAGATCACTCTGATTGTGGTATTTAAGAAAACAAACTGTGTAGTGAAAAATATCACACGTTAACATATAACCAACACATTGCAGTGACAGTAGAGGAAATAATTTAAATGATATGGCTGTGCCATAGGTATGGATGTGGAAAATGAATTCATACTTTCTTTGATAGAAACACATGCTTTAGACTTCAGCACTATGTGTTCTTGTCACCTCCACCACACTTTAGAGCAGTGGTTCTCAACCTGTGGGTCCCCAGATGTTTGTGGACTTCAGCTCCCAGAAGCCCCAGCCATTATGGTCAATGCTCAGGGCTTCTGGGAGCTGAAGTCCACAAACATCTGGGGACCCACAGGTTGAGAACCACTGCTTTAGAGTTTATTGTTGTCTTAATGTGAATTTAAGTTATCACCTCGCAATCATGACAACCTAGTACCTCCACTGTTTCAAAACCAATTTATATCATGTTACATACAGATAGGCAAAAAAAAAAAAAACTTGCATACAGTAAAGTTCAGCTGTATCAGAATGCAAGACATAATTATTTCCTTCTGCAGTGCAACTGGCCGCTTCCAGCACCGCACCGAGGAATGAAGTGCTTTGATAGTGCTTCCGCCCTTCCTGCACAGCCCCAGCCAACACGATCGTGGCACAAAAGGGGCCTGTTGCCAGATCTTTTTTCCAGTAATAGTGCAACACGTGATCGCGACAGCTGGGAATGCAATAGGAGCGGGACTGCTACGACATCATGCGACAGCATGTGTCATGGATCGGCTTCAATAAGTACTCATGCCAGGATGGGGTCGTAGTGCAGAAATGGCCCAAGTCTCTTGCTGCAGGATTGCAGCCACTACTTCAAAACATTCTTGAAAACAGAAGGAAGTAACTGGACTAGCCACATTTTGAACTTTCATTTTGAATGGAGTTATTAAGTATCCATTTGCTCTTGAAATACCCTTGATACTTTTTAACATCCTACCCATTGTTACAAGAAGCATTTGGTTTGAACCTTAGATGCCGGCATCCCATGTAATCCAGGGAAACCTGGAAGTCCACGTTCACCCTGGAAGAAACAAAAGAAAACTATAAGACAACAAAATAGGAGCCATCTGAAGGCTTTCCTTGTTGAGCAAAAGGAGTTTCTGTGCTCCCTATGGCCAAAATCAGGGATAAACAACTGCTGTGGGTCTGGGGGCCAATTTTCTGCCCTCAAGACCTTCCAGGGGCCATACAGACTGCCAAAACTGCCTAAAAGCAAACAAATAAAAACAGAATTGGTTGAAAATGTACTAGATGTAGGAGGGCCTCCCTGAAATATAGTCCAGCGATGAATTGTTGCTGCTGGATGCTTTCCAGAGATACAACTCCCTTGGGGAGGGCAGTAGAAAGATGATAGTCAAGGGAGTCCAGAGATCTTGAGATCAACCAGCTTGGCGGGGGGCTTGTGTAGCCTTAGAGCCACACTCTTTTCACCTTCGGCTTCATTCCTGAATGACATTAATCATCATATTGACTAATCCATATATTCCTTTAGCCTTTCAACTTTACGCAAATATAGGACCCTAAATCCTTTAATATGGCTATGATTCACAGACTCTCCCACTGCCATTAAGGAAGTGGCATACAGAATCAGATATGAAGTCCAATGCTCTACCTAAAAATTCAACATGGGCTCAAATATCTGCCAGATATGGCTCTCAACAATTGCAATTTGAAGTCAGCCAAGAATAAGCTATCTGGAACTCACAGAGGTTTTGAGGCCAGAACTATCCAGGATTCCAGCTGCCCTTTCTCTGCTGGCACCATCAATATTCTACTCTGAGGGGGATTGCCATATACAATATTCGTTATAGCCATATTGAAGAAAAATTATATAGCCACTGTTCAATTACAATGGATATATAGTACGAGCAATTGACAATTAAAACAATTAAATTAGTTTTTATTTGTATGAAGTTGTGCACAGTTTACTGGGTAGCTCTCTATATGACTTTGGCTTTCCTTCATGTCATTGCCAGATGCAAAACTGCATATGTATACGTGTGTGTGCGTGTGTGTGTGTGTGTGTGTGTTAAACTACTGATCATTTATCTCTAAGTTCATTTTGATGTATTCCAGAAAGACAGATGAATTATACTTTGCCACCACCTGAAATGAAGCTGCTTTTAGAGAGCTTAACCTGCAGCAGCAAACAGTCTGGGCAATACATTTCAATATCACTTGCCATAGTTTTATTACCATCCCTTGAAACACACTCCAAAAAGAGCCACTAAATTCATTTCTATTAAACTTCAACAACCATTATACTTTTTAGTTTGACAGAAAAGAATTACACCTTTCAAAATGCCTGACACGGGCATATTACTTCACTACCACATTCAAAGAACAGAATGAGGACAGAGGCTTCACCCTGCAATCAAAAGACCTGACTTCAAGTTTAACCTTAGACATGGGTCTGTCAGGTGGCATTGAGCCAAATCATTAGTGGCAATGCTTTCCCCCTTCAAAGGAAATGAAGAACTTAAACCTGAATGTCTGTTGCACAACTTGTAATGCTAATGCTCATGAAGGAACCCTTGTAAACATGGATTTTCAGTTCATTCACTATAAATATTGGGGACATTTCTGGGTGTACATTTGCACCACACTTGCAAGGCTGCCATTAACATTGCAGAGAATAGAGAATCACGTGCTCACGGAGACCTCTTTGCACATACTGAGGAGTGCACTGGAATTTGGATCAGTGCCAAAACCCTGTAAATGTTTTGGAAATGTGAGAATGTTAGATGAAAGGATGATTTGTAAAAGGAGGCTGTCCACCCAAATGTATGTTGTGTCACATGAATAATACATTTCAGAAAGTTTTAACGTTTGAATTTGCCCTCCTACTAGCAGGACAACATCTCTTGTTGCTACTGCTGTCTTCAAGTCATTTCTAACTTCTGGTGACCCTAAGGGAAAACCTATCATGGGGTTTTCTTTGCAAGGTTTGTTCACAGGGGGTTTGCCTCTGTGTTCCTCTGAGGCTGAGAGATTGTAACTCCTCCCAAGGTCACTCACTGGGTTCCCATGGCCAAGTGGAGATTTGAACCCTGGCCTCCAGAGTCATCGTCCAGCTCACAAACATCTACACCACACTGGCTACTGGGATAAAACTGGCCACAACTTTATTATCAAAGAGGAATCTGTCACACAACAGCAAATGGGATACATAGGCACTCAATGCAGGAGAAGTTGGTTAAGTCAAGCTTTGCCTAAGATAGAAAGTCTTCAGCTCTGAACCCCAGGGAATATCTCTGTGATTCTTCGCTGTCTAACTCCTGTGAGGGGGAAATAGGGACCCAGGTAATCCTCCCAAATAGTGCTGGTTATCACTTTCGAGATGGGGTTCAAGTCTCGGTCAAGGAACCACCTCCCTTTACCTGTTGAGACAGATGGCACTGAGTGGGTTGTAGACAAGGTTTGTTCACCTTTGAGAGCTTTCAGGAGAATCTCTTAGGTACAAATTAGCTAACAAAAGCCCTGTACCCTGGCACTAGGGCAAGACAAGCAAGTCAACACCCCAACCTATTGAGAAGGAATTGCAAGCTGTGCTGTAGATTTCCAAGGTAAATGTCAGAAGCTTCCACAGAAAGAAGCAAAGAGTGCATGTGAGCCAACATTCCTCTGCATCACATTCCTGCCTTTTGCTGAGAGACTGTGATTTTGCACACATGTGGAATGATGTTTTAAATGAATGAAGTCCATTTGAAAAATACACATATCTTCCAGGTTATGGATACAATTACTGTATACCACTAGATCTTACATATCAACATCATAATTTTCACCAGGCCTAACTTATAGAGACCTTGTTTAAATGTGCTCAAAAATACTTAAAAACACAGGTGTAACTATCTCTTTCAATGCACTTAAACATCTAGTATCCACAGAAAGATTTGCAGCATAGAAAGAAGAAGAAAAAGGCAGCTCACGCAATGGTAGAAGATGGCATTCTTTTGAAAGCTTGGAGAAGCATTTTTAGAGCTAAAAACCAAATAAGGCAGTAGGAAATCTTAACAGGAAACAAGACAAACGTCATAAAAATATATATATACTACAACTGGAAAACATCAACTTCAACCAAAGAACACTTCAAGTGTTTATTTGTCAGTGCTTTGTAGATAAAGAGGAACTAGTTATTAAAGGTCTTACCTTTGTCCCATCTGCCCCAGGTTCACCCTTCATGCCAGGAAGCCCACGCGGTCCCTAGTAATGAATTAGTATGTATTACTACTTTTAATGAGGACTGAGATTGACTCTATCAAGAAGAACAGCAAGGGGTCAAAAGTAAGGTAGTAGAGTCTCTTACACAGCAGTGCACAGAGGGATAGATGGCCAAATGTAGTAAGCATTTCTTAGATCCTGAAAATTGGTTCCAAGTGAGCAAGTTCAAGCCATAAGTAATCTTGGTTGGTTGTTTTTTTATAACAGGGATGCTTTTTACTATCCCATGAGAAGAACTGTAGTCTCTTTCTCCATTGGTAATGAGGCTGAAGCCCCTTTCTTCCATTAGCTTTCCAGCCTGCAGGGCAGGAGCAGGAGCACAAACTTTTGTTCTCATTCTGGGAAAAGGAAGTGCACTGTTCACTCAGAGAACTGCTAGCACATTGGGCAGCACCTTGTAAGAAGGAGTACAACTAAAACTGCAAGGTTTTCAGAATCCATAAGCTGAGAAGCAAATAAGCTTTCTTTGCCAACTTACATTCTGCAGCTACACACCAATCTAGTATTATCCGTAAGCTGCATTATTATTCACTTACATATGTGGCTATGTTACATTTTAAACTAGGACCTGAGTAGACCAGGCCTTCATGATTACAACTATGTATTTATTTATTTATACCTGAAGTAATAACTGCACAAAGAGTTCCTAAAGTTTAAAAGGGTAAGTAAACTTACTTGAATCCCTGGAGATCCTGGAATACCTGGAGTTCCTGCTATTCCTTGATAGCCCTAAGAAGAAAAATCCAAACATTATAACATTGCATACTTGAGCAGTTTGCCTTCAATTACATGAATGCAATCCTTTTGACACTCAGTCCTAATATCTGGATGCACCTGGATCAAGTGATCAGAATCAGACTTAGCAACTGTGTTAAGTAAAGCAATGCAAAATGTGGTGTAATGCTGATATAATGTTGGCATCATCAGTAAAGACTCCTTGATAATTTTTTTAAAGATCAGCCTATGAGTCATAAACCAGGTTCATGGCAGTAAATTTGAATTTTTGATTATATTCATATACTTCCTTCTTACAATGACAACCAAGGCAGTGTGCAGGAGAACTAAGCCATAAAACAGTAACACCAACAAAAGGCATTAAAATATCAAAAACCATAAAACTGTGAAACTACTTTACAATGGTTTTCTTCAGATGCATTCAATCAAATAAGTTCTATCAACTGAGTGACTGAACTAAGTCAGTTTAGCATCTCTGAATGACCATATGAAACCCAAGCCAGATGAAGACTACCAGCCTTGTCTCCTTTTAACGATTAATCTGTCATTTTATGTATTTTTCTTTGATTATTGTTTAAATGCCTTAAGGGGCCAAAATAAATGTGAATGTGGGTGCTTCTGATTTTTTCATATAACTTTACCACTCACCATCACCACCCATATCGTCGGGTAATACTAATAGGAGGTTCCACATAACGATCTACATTCTGTGCCCGTCATGTACTCTGGACTTCAAATGGACACTACATGGCCATGGGGCCATCTTACATCATGGTGGTGATATAGAAGCTGCAGCCCGATTTCCACAGGGACCATGTAGAAGTCTATGCTATGGTTCTCTTCTTATCACTGCAGTCTACCTAGCAACTGGGACTACACTGTGATAGTAAGCAGCCAGGTTTCTCTTCACTAAACAAGCTTACTATTAGAAATCGGATGCAGTACATGTTTATTGACACTCAGAGAACATTTTCCCAATCCATAACTACTTCAGATTTTCAGCAGTTGTTTGGAATAATAAACATCAGCTGGAAACTCATTGGGGAGTTATGAATGAGTAATCTAGAGTTGCATGTTCATAACTATGTGATATTCATGACTCCCAGAGTTGCCCCTAGTTTAGAGGACAGGTATGGACCATGGAAGTCCCACATCCCCACTTACCCATTTATTAGCCCATTTTTCTATTTATTAGCCCAAGTCTATCCTATTATGGAAATTCCAGCGACAGGTGATCCTGTCATCCTGGGCCTTAGGTTAAGGTTCAGGTACGAGAATTGTGACAGGAACCCTGCTTCTGCCTGTCACACTGGCAGGACTGGGGATGTTAGTCAGCTGCTTCCTGAGCAACAGGGGAACAGACCTCTGTCACTCGCAGCAGTTGCATTTTGGTAAGTGGGGAGGCTGGGCCAGATTTCACTGCATAGCTCTAGAACTACGGTAGTTACACATTTGTAACTGCCAAATAGGATTCCAGCCATTATTAATATTCTTATTTTGAACAGAACCAAAGAAGACACTGAGTTGACAAATGGAGCCCAGTAACTCCATGGTTTTCATGGGCACGTAAAAATTTGGTATCTCAAATCTGAGCCCAGCAGACTATCTGCTGAGCTACTACTAATCTCAGACTCTTTTCTGAAAACAATTCATGGTTTTGCTTCTTTCCATTACAATGAATGTTTTCAAGAAAACAACTCAAAACAGATGGACTATGTATTTCTTAGATTATTATAATTATACACATACACACAAACACACACACACAAGTGCCACCTTCTCACAAATAACCCCGACACCGTATCTGGCACCTGAAACAAAAATATAAAACCCTTGGAGCAACAGCAGAAAACTCCTAATCTACAGGCAGGATCATTCACAAACTGGCCACTCTATTATCCACGTAGAGGCAGTTGGTGGCTTCCATTTCAGTGAAGCTGTAAATCTGCTCCTGATTTTAGTTTTAGCTTTAAAAGAGCTACCAATGGAGCTGAACCCCATTCTGCTAGCAGGTTCAGCACCTTGGATACCTCCTTTAAAGTTCAGATTAAATTTGGAGCAGATTCATCAGACACTTACTGTATTCACAGGTCATTTCGCACTACAGAAATATAGTGTTATGATTCCACTTTAATTGCAATGTTTCCATTCAATGGAATCCTGGGATTTGCAGTTTAAGGAGGGAGTATTCTCTAGTGCCCCTGACCAAACCACAAGTCCCAGATTCCACAGGATTCAGCCATGAAAGTTAAAGTGGAATAACAGTGTTATATTTGTCTAGTGTGAAAAGATCCCAGGAAACAGATGAGCAAGGCAGACTTCAGTGACCTGCAGCAGAAAGCAGCTGCACATAAACACTTCAAGGATAATTCCTGCAATGTTAATTTAAAAAAAAAAATACTGGCAAACGACTACTACTACTAACTAAATCCACAGAAAATGCAAAATGCTCTCATTCTCTACATGATTTCCTTGATGTTAGGATTTGTAGATGGTCATACAAGCTCTGTTTTGTATCAGAGTCCCTGGCAATACATTTACTATATAAAAGTCAAAAGTGAGTTTGTCTGTTTGTCTAGGTCAGGTATATGACCTCATATGATTGGCTGCCCATGAAGATTCTATGGAATCTTGGGGTTGGCAGTTCAGGGAGGCACCTTTAGAATTCTCAGCCAGAGAGCTCAGACAGGTTGCTATGGAGATGAGGCCTATCAGCAAGAAGGAGGGCAGTGTATTCCCTCAGGAAACCAACCCCTGTATGCTAATAACTAAGACTACAGATTGGATTTGGGGAATATGGGGAAAAGTTACAGATACTCAACAAGACAGTTTGGGGAATTAGAGACACAGGATCTCAAATCTGTATATTTCAACCACATCTGATCCCTAAGGTAAGGTAAGGTAGTTCCTTATTTCTACCATTACCTATGAGAAAATAAAACCCCGGGTAACGCCAGGTAAATACGCTAGCAGGACTTAAATGTAAGACTTGTGTTAAAATTCTGGATTTATTAGCACCCCACTTCTATACACACATATCTTCTCCACTCTGACAGCACGGTAGGATTCAGTGGAGGAGGGGTTGCTATGACGTAACCAGCTTGCCTACGAGTATTCAAGCAACCTTAAATGGACTTTGAGAAGCTAGCACCTTCTGGCACATAACAGCCTCGACCCTACTTGTCAGTCACCCAAGTAGACTTATTAAGTCTGTTGTTAAATAGAGACTGAATACAATAATACAATAATTCTGTGAGTTCACTGAGGATTAACAATAGTATTTAGGCCATAGTTCTAAAGAAGTAAAATAGTCTGATCACACTGTCATCAGAAAGAGAGATGTGGTGGTACACTGTTCAGTGCAGGTAAAGAACAGGTGAATCTTAAGAACTGTGCTTTTAGCACCTACATAAGCCAGGAAATTATCTACAAGTTTTCTGGGACAGTATATCTTCTGAGGTTGAGATCACGAACACAGTCCCAAGGCACAGCCTCTACAGTGGGGTGGGAAGATGGGTCGTACCAGTGAAAAAAATATTTTCACTCATTAGAGAAAGAAAATAAATTGCTTTTAAAAACCGTTAGTCTTTTTCTTTAAAGTGTTGCTGGTGTATCTGGCTTTTATACAGAGTACATTGTGTAAGAAAGATTCATCTTTAGGTCACGAACAATAGGAAAAGCACAAAACTGCTGGACAGAAAATCAGTAACAATATCTTGCAGGGTTTTTGTTTTGTTTTGTTTTGTTTTTTGTCAAAGGAAATGCTGGCACCACCAGAAAAAAAAGTACTTTATTAGGTGAGACATTTGATATTGTTTTAAGAATGTCATGAACAATAATCCACGTTTAGAGTTTGCATCTGGATATTTCAGTAAAAACCATTTCTGCCAGGTCATTTTTAAGTTGCAAACCATTTAACTGGACACTCAGAAGGAAGAATAAATATTTTTTTAAAAATTCCACATAAAGGATGCTAAGGTGGTATATTGGTGCACATCTTTTCAGGATATCAAGTTCTCCATATTTTTAAATAATTAAATAACTCAGTTTGGACATCTTATTTTTCAGTAAACAAGAATTACATTGTTTCACATATATTTCCAGTGTAGGAGGAAAAGAAAGAGTAGCCAAAACATAATGAAAGGAAAAATATACTGCCCCTTTTTTTGTTTCAATGACCATACCACACTGTCTCTGTGGCATATTTAAGCACAATGTGGAACAGAAAGGAGCCTCTGGGATTTTATAACAAATAATTTGAGCTTAACAAATGGCAAATTCCCATTTATATTGATATGTCTAGCATCTCTTTCTACTGATGTTATCTTACCAATAAATAAATTTACTTGTTTGTTTAAAAGATTTATATGCTGCCTTTTAGTATAAGTCTTCCCAGGCAAATTCTCAATGAAAAGCATACTATTGCTTCTGCTTAAAAGAATTCCAACTATTTTAAAATTCAATTTTAAACTCAACACTTAAAAGAAATGCAGTCAGCACTGACAAAATGTAAGAAAATTGCTA
>CAOKZL010003849.1:0-65119 GCA_948472985.1 Iguana delicatissima | reverse complement strand
GAAGGTTTAAAGACAAGGTTCTGTTTAGACCACACATCCACATTCCAGCTCTTAAGTCAGAGCTGGCATCTAACTACCTTTGAAGCCATCTAGAACCTTGCACTGAACTGGACAGCATCCATCGTGACATGTGCTGCAAAGGCTTACCAGCTTATTTAATCCCTGCCTAACTTTGGTCTTACTAGGGGGATATCCTTTAGCAGCTCACTGATCCAGAACAGTGACTCCCTGGCTATAACAGAGAGAGAAGTGTGTGCCCTAATGGCTAGAGAAACTGCTTTGTTCATCTTCTTGAGGGCTGTCTCAGCCTTCCTGTCCATATGTGGCTGGGAGCTCATATGTCAGTGGGGCATTTAGGATTCTCAGTCAGGAAGCTCTAATGCCATGCCAGACTACAAGTTCCAGGAATGTCATACAATGGTACCATAGCAGTTAAAGTGGAATAACAGTGCTATAATTGGAATAGTGTGGATAGGTCCCTGGTTTGAGACATCTTTCTATTTTCCTCAATTTTAACCTTCAAAATGAATTTCTCCTCTAACAGATATAAGTACAAATCTTTTCTATACTCACCACTTAAATAGAAATATGCAGTGAGAAAATGTCTATATTCGTACTGATTAAACTGAGATCTGAATGCAGCCTGGATCACTTACTTCTTTTGTTGTTGTTGATTTCAAACATGAGGAATGAAGAGACTTTCATGTAATTTGTGATCAAGAGGGCCAATCTACTAAAAAAGAACTTGGAAATTAAAATGTCAGACAAGCTAATGCAATATTTGATAAATTGCTAGGCTGTTCACGAAGATTATATTTTAATGTCATTCTAATAGCTTGATTATAGAAGACAATTTAGTACATTGAAAGTAGGTTGAGTAAGGAAGAAAAACAGCACTCATCTGCAACATGTTTGGATAGTACAAGCCCTATCCAGTGGGATTTTTGCTGGTAGGGCAGCTTGATGAGGTGGATATTTTCAAATCTAAACTAATGAAGATGTTGAATAACAGCAACAAATGTACTCTCAAGGCAGTTTGCTTAATGCCCCAGCTAAGCTCTTAAATATAACAGCTTTCAAGCACATTACTGTGTGTATTTCAGATTTCTGCTATATTTTAGCATACAAAGAAACTGTGTATTTCTCAGTTCTGTGCTATACTTTAATTCACAAAGAAAGACCTGAAAGGAGAAATGGCCTTATTGTGATTTTTACACATCAAAAATGCTTGCAGTCACTGGTTGTCACTTACTTGTTGGCTTCTAATTATTGTCCCTTTGAAAAGAAAGGTATTTTGAAGTCTATTACAGATTTGTAAAGTAAAATAAAGATAGCAAATTTTATTTGTTTGTTTGTTTGTTTGGAACAATAAATGGCACAGTATGAACTGCACAAAAGTGGTCCCAATTCACTACTGGAGGAAGTCTGTTGCCACCAGAACTTATTTAGGCATGTTACAGCAGAGGGGAATAAATATGTATGCAGCCAACAAATACCAGTTTGTTTCTTTGTTTGTATGTTTATCTGTTTTACTTAACTTTTTATGTCACAATAAAAATATTTTGCACTTTCATAATGCTGAGTATCAACTTCACTCCAAGTAATAACAGTACCAATTAAAACCATTTAAGTACCAGTTTGTAACACAACAAAATGTGGAACAGTGAGAGACTTTTGCAAAGTCTACAACCCGAAAGGCCAGGGTTCGATTCTCCATTCAGCCATGGAAACCCGCTGGGTGACCTTAGGCTCATCATAATCTTTCAGCCCCAGAAAACTCCACAGGTTTGCCTTAGGGTTGTCGTAAGTTAGAAACAACTTTAAGTTAAGTTAGAAACAACTTTAAAACAACTGTTTTAAAGAACTTGCTGTACACAACCTTATTTCTCCATGAATGGTTACTATAAGTCAGTGGTTCTCAACCTGTGGTTCCCCAGATGTTCATGGAGTTCAGCTCCCAGAAGCCCCAGCCACTATGGTCAATGCTCAGGGCTTCTGGGAGCTGAAGTCCATGAACATCTGGGGACCCACAGGTTGAGAACCACTGCTATAAGTCATTTTCTCTAACCTGGTGCCATCTATATGGTTTGGACTACCATACCTATGACTCTCATACAGTCGCTATACTGATTGGTACTGATGGGAGCTGCAATCTACAATCTTTAGAGGAGCTGGGCAACTGTGGGCAACTAGGGGACCCTATTAGCTCCCCAGGAGATTTTGGAGGGCTACACCTCAATCATACACCTTTCTCAGAAAGAAATAAAAATTTCCCCTCACATTCATTTATTTTATTTATTTCTATTGCATCTTTCTCCTAGTACAAGCTCCAAGGTGGTATACAACATTCTCAAATTCACAGTATATTTAACAGTTAATACAAAAGTTAAAACACAATTAAATGAAATTTCTGTCTGAAAACACAAGATGAAAACAGTTAAGGATAGATGATCAATCCAGCATCGTGAAGTGATTTGAGTATTAGACTACAACTCTGGAGACCAGGGTTCCAATCCCTGGTTGACCATGGAAATCCACTGAATAACTTTGGGCAAGTCACACTCTTTAAACCTCAAAGGAAAGGAAAGGTGCACCCCTTCCCGAAGAAATCTTGGCAAGAAAACCCCATGATAGGTTTACCTTAGGGTTGGCATAAGTCAGAAACAACTTGAAGGCACACAACAACAAAGATAATGAAGGAGATATATCAACAGATAAAGATAAAGATATGTAGAAATATATAAAATCCATCTATCTTATCTTATCATTACTGCTGTTGTTATTATTTGCCCAGAAGTCAGCTTTGATTTATGGCAACCCCATGAATGAGAACCTCTGAGAAACCTAGCCATCAATAGCCCTGCTAAAGTTTTGCAATTTCAGGGCTGTGGCTTCCTTGATCATCAAGCCACCTGTAATGTGGTTTTCTTCTTATCCTACTGCCTTCTACAGGTGTCCCCTGTTTATTCAACAGGTTAGGGACCAGAGCCTTTGTTACCCTGATTTCTGGGGGTCCCGTGAGGGACATCTAAATGCTCTCCAAATTATACAAGTTGGGGAAATTAGTCAAAGAGCACTAGTTAGCACTGCGAGAGGCAGAGCAATGGAGCGAGATATTTTAGCCAATGTCTGCAGGGTCAGGCTGAGTCAAGGAGCAAACAGAAGTGAAATAATAATTGTTGTTTTTATTAAAATACAATCAAACAAGTGTATACATCACACTCACACAGATAACTAGAGAAATAAAGGTAGGAGTTGGATAGAGGGGTTTTCAGAGGAGGTTTTTGGTATGGGTAATACTACACCTGTCCTGAAGCCCGGGTAGTCTGAAGATAGAGTTCGTGGATATGAAGGTTCTTAGTACGTGGGACTGAGAGGAAGGCTTGCCAAGCAAAACAGCAACAAGGCTGGATAGAAGTCAGGAGCGATCCGAGGAAGCTCTCAAAGTCAGGGGTTCTTATAGGGCAAAATGTGACCGTAGGCTAGTCCATACTTGGGGAAAACAATGACTTTCAGGCTGGAGACAAAGCCTCCGAAAGGTCAGAATTTAGCATGATTTAGTTAAGTCCGAATTGTCAATAGAGTAGCCAGTATGCAAACGCAGAGTGCTCGATGATTGAGTATTCGGCTCGTCAAGCTGCCTGCTCGGGGCAGAGAGTTCTTTGTAAGTAGCATGCATACATAATATGGTACTTGCCTTGAGGTCTCCTGAAGCAGTGGGATGGTTATTTCTGGCCTGCCTGTATTTGTGTGGAATATTACAGCGATTAGCGGCCGTGCCTGTATGCGAGCTTGTCCGGGGACCTCGCAGCACGTGGAGCGGAATGGGTAAGGAAGGCCAAATTATTGATATTAAAGTGATATCTAATATCCCCCAAGTCCGGGCTAGAAAACTACAGTAACACCTTGTTGAAAAGTGGAAATCATTAAAATGCAGAAGTGAATTAACTCAGTGCTATCTTTTTGTTCAGTTTGTGCACAGACTGTACAAAAAGATGGTGCTGAATCAACAGAGAAAATACAGTGCATGGTCCCAAACAGTGTTTAAGAACTGCACCGTACATGGTTTTTAAGTGTTTTGTGGTACATCTCTTAGAAACAGGGCACAGTATGTCTCTTGGACAATGTTTGCAACCATGCACTTTTTCTCTCAATCAGTTCAGCATCATCTTTTTGTTCAATTGCATTTTAATAACCCATTATTTCAACCCTTTTCAGTTACATCCAGAATTCATATGTTCGATACATGGTCGAAATACCATCAAATATATGAGTACTTCTTGTAACTGGAAAGGGTTGATAGAGCAGATCCTCAAAAAACAAACCATTAAAAAGCAGGAGAACACCTGTACTTTACAAATTATTATTGTCTTCTGCAATGAGACATGTCATCTCCTGATCTACCCAAAGTACACTAAGCCTCAGTTTGACTTCTCATGAGAATTCAGGCTTAATTTGCTCTCAGACCTGTTTCTATAATAAAGCAAGCAATAACTGGTATTTATACAAGTAAAGAATCTGATGTTTCAGTTTCTGCCCTCTGATGTCGGTTGGAATGAAAGTGATGAGCAGCATTCAGCATTAGTTACAGTATTCCCAGCATCTGAACATCAAATTCAAAGGATGGTGCTGGAAGCAAGAACTCCATGCTTTGAATTCCCAGGCTGTGATCCTGGAAACTCTATAACTGCCACTGGATGCTGATCATCACTTTCATTCCAGGAGACATCACGGAAGAAGGCAGAAGCCAAAAGGTCTGATTATTTATTTATAAAAACTTCTGTTCTCAATCGTTTAATTGAATTTATCGTCAGTTTCAATTAAATTTATGATGATTTCATTATCTTTGTCATGTACCTGAACAGATTTAAGAGACTGATGTTCTCAAGGGGCAGGGCCAAAACGAAGGCCATATAAATTCAATTGCCAAAATTGAACAGTCAACAAGAGCTTTCAAAAAAATTATTTTCAAAAAACAATACACTTCATAAGTACCAAACTCAAAAACCTCTAAAGTTATCTGTCTGAGCTGAATAAATGCCCTCTTTAGGGTCTACCATGTCACTACCTTTTACATACATGTGTCAAAAAATGAAAAGTTGTAACCATTTTTGTTTTCCTAATATAAGTCAGTGGGAGAGGACTGGTAACCCAGATTCTGGAATCTTGACTCAGATCAGAAGGTATTGGTCTGGATTGAGGTTTTCTTGACAACAGGACAAAGGAAGGATAGCCCATGGTATTCTAATAATGTCTCTCCAAGAGAGCTAAGAAGGTGAGATGATGGTCAAAAAAGATGACTTACCTGAATTCCTTCCCCCCAGCTGGACAGAGGCAGCAAAGCTTCTATGGCCATTTCCACATAAGAGGGGAGGAGTGGTTCATTGCCTGTCAGGCATGATGTTCTTATACTCCAATTCGGAAACTGAATTCAGAAATTCAGAAACTGTGCTGTCTGCACACCCCCTATTTACATTATAGTACTACGGAGAACAGCGGTTGCTGCATCCACAGCAGCAAGTCCCTGGCCGCTCCCATCCCCCTCCTTCAACCCACCTACCATTGCTGATTGGTGTCTTTTTTTAAAAACACACACACACATTTTTAACACATTTCTGTGTCTCTACGTTTGTGCGTAGGAATGTATGTTCGTTCATACACGGGAGAAAAACATGTTTTAACAGTCCATTACCAGATTCACTCTCTTCTCACTGTCCGTTTAACACAGGAAGACAATAATGACAGCAGCCTGTCCTTTGATGGGCAGAGAGAGATAGGGACGGAAATAATGGAAGGGACAGCCTGGGAACGCTCATAGCCAGCCACTTATGCAATGTGAATTGATGCTACGATTCTGCATGTAGGCAAAAACCGAAGCAGAACCAGTTTGGGAGATTTACATCGGAGTTTTTCCAGTTTTCACATACAGCTGTTTCACATTGCAGTGATCCACAGTGAACCATTCTAGGAGTTTAAAACTTGCAGAACCACGAGGAAAACCATGATGCTAAAACACTACAATGTGCAGACCGGAGGATAAGAATTCGACACTGCTGCCATGTATCAACCTCATGTGGAAATGGCATATATCTGAAAAGACTGAGTGAGTAAAAGAAAAAGACACAGAGGAAGAGCCCAGGCAGCTGGGTTTTGAGATTTCTAAGAATTTGCAGAAACTTTGGATTTTATTCAGCCCCTAATACTGAGAGCCAGCATGGTACAGTGGTTTCAGTACTACACTGAGACTCCAGGAGATACCAGGATTTTAATTCCTACTCAGTCATGGAAACACAGTGAGTTACCTCGGGCAAGCTACATCCTCTCAGTCTGAGAGGAAGGCGATAGCAAACTTCCTCTGAATAAACCTTGCTGAGAAAACTCTGTGATCAAGTTGCCATAAATGGGACTCAACTTGAAGGCATAAGGTACAATACTGTAACACACAAGGCAATTGTTTTAGAGAATTAGCTCTTCAAGCCAATAATCCTGGGGAGATTTGATTCTTACAAATCAGGTTTTTTTATCAGGTACAAAAAAAATAGAAAAAAATAAAGGAAAAAAAACACTAGGAGAGAAAGGAAAGCATAAAATTTATACATGAGAAAGACCTAGAAGGTCATCTAATCTGTTTCTCTGCCATCTAGGACTGCTGTTTAAGGAAAGTGCCCAACCTGGGTAGAAATCTTACAATAGATGGAGTTTCAAAAATCTTAACTTGCAAAAAGAGATAATAATACTATATCACTAGAAATTATATGCATGTGCGCATGCACACGCACACACGCACACACACACACACAAAGGTCCTTTCTGCACCACCCTTCCATCCCATAATGAGGATCGGAGAAGGACAGGACTGCAACAACTCTTGTTCATGATGTTGTTGCAGTCCTGTCCTTCTGCTGTCCCCAGGTGGCGCAATCACAGATTAAATCACACAATCGCACCACCATCCCAGACTGACCTGTCCTGTGGAAGCCACAGAGGTGCAATGGCTGTGCTTCCTGCCCCAGCACAGCCTGGGAAAGTACAGGTCACACTGTGGAAGGAAAAGGCACGGCCATCGCAGTCCCTTCTGCAGGGAGCCGGTCAGTGTGAAAGGGAGTCCTCCTGTCGCGCTCCCGTCCCAGTAGAGCTGATGCCAGGATCCCCACCAATTGTCTTCGCTAAAAGGTAGTGTGCAGAAAGGGCAACACACACACCATGCCCCCCAACATTGTACAGAAGAAGGCTGTCCCATGTGGCTGAAAACAGCAGAGTGTGGTCAAAAGGATGTAGCCAGGCAACAAAAGAACAAAAATTATTAATTATTAATAAGCAGAAAATTCCTTGAATTTATGTGCTGACTCTAGGAAAGCCAGAAAAAACGGAAAAAAATATAATACTCTATGTATATGTGTGTGTGGGCACTGCATGATAAACAGTAAACACTATATCATACATTATTTCGATATCAAAACACCTTTACCATTCTGCCCAAAATTACAGCTTTCTCTCAGATGCAGCGTAGGAATTCTGTGTTCACACTCACTTATTTGCTCGTTGCACATTATGTGTGTGAGAGAGAAAGCCTTCAAGTCACCTATTGACTTATGGCAAATCCCACAAATTTTGTTAGCGTTTTCTTAGGCAAGAAATACTCGAGAGATGGTTTTGCCAGTTCCTTCCTCTGAAATATAGCCTACAGCACATCTGGTATTCATTGGTGGGCTCCCAATCAAGTACTAACCATGGCTGACCCTGCTGAGCTTCCAAATCAAACAGGAGCTGATGGCTTTAGGATATTTAAACCAGCTTGAACCCCACTTTCTCCATAATATAACACTCAGGTGGTCAATTGTAGCATCTCAGCCTAACCTAATTCACAAGTTTGTTCTTAGAATAAAAATAAGTCAGGAGTGGCGGGGAAATACTTTTAGCTTGAGGAGGTAAATGGAATATAATTAATTAAGAAAGATATAGTTAGTACAACACAATCATCATTTTAAAAAAACATGCATTCCAGTGGCCTTTTAGAATGTCTCAGGCTACAATCCTGTATCCCTTTACCTAAGAGTAAGTCTTACTTTTGAGTAGGTACATGTACAATAGCATTGTTAATGCAAATAGAACATTGCTCTGCAGGAGAAAGAAAGACTTTTATATAGATAGTAACATCTCTCCCAATTTTTAACCTCTTCAAGTTACAGCCTCTTTCCTGTAGCATGAAGAGATTAGTAAATCAAAAACAGTGGGGTTGAAAGAAAAAAATATTAAAACTAAGTCTCAAAATATAAGGTTTATGCAAATCTTTTTTAAAAATTCAGATTTGAAAGGAGGAGGGAAACATTCCACTCAGGAACGGTTCTCTGCAGTATTGATCCTGTTTTAGGGAAAATAGAGATGGGGGAATCTGTGTGCCTGTGAGAAAGAAATTGAGAGAGCACCTGATGCACACCTTTGGGGTTGCTGTAATTTAAAAGTGAGCCCCTCAAGGATAGCTCCTCTTCACTCTCAGGGATCTTGCCCTCCCTTGCTTATTGCAAGACACATTCTGCTTTGCTCCAGAAGCAATTTGGAGTTACACAATATTACACGGTCTGTTCCAGAGCTAGTTTGCAGTTTGCTTTTTCTGAGCCTGCTGAGAAGGTTAAGAGTCCTCTCCGACCCCTCCCGAAACTGCAAACCCCAGGATTCCAGAGGATGTTGAAAGTGGAATCATCGTGCTATAATAGGCTAGTGAGGAAATGGCCCTAGTTGACAGTATTGAATTGGATGGACCAGTGATCTGATTCAGTATAAGACTGCTTTGTAAGTTATGTTATTGGTACTTAGGCCTCAAGTAGGTTTCAAATCATCACTAGCAACTCAGAAGATTGGTTTTGACAACAGTTTGGTACCTAGCTTCTGAAGAGGGCATTAAAATAGTTGTAGAAGAATAACTCAGCATTCTGTATTATATCTGAGATCCCCAGTAGTGTTGTCTGGCTTCCACTAAGAAAAATATAACATCTTCAGATTTCTTTAGATTACATATAAGAAACGAGAGAAACCTCTGTTCATAGTCAACCATGATAACAGTAGCAGCTAAAAACAAAAAGTTCTTGTTTCCATCCTACCTCTGGGAAACAGTGGAATACAGATGGTCCCTACTACAATTATTTTAGAGTTATGAGGACACTATCATTCCAGGTGCTGAGACTTCAAGGCTATAACTAAGACCAAAGGATAATCCTAGGTAATATCACAGAGGATGGGAGCTAGTGATGTCATTGAGCATGGTACACGCTTAACCTTTAACCATCAACCACAATTGCTCAGAGTATTTAATCTAAATTTTAAAAGCTATCTAATAAAAGAGAATATACACATACTTTTCAAGACAACCTTTTTGCCCTGAAATTCTTCCCTCTCCCCTGAGGATCAGAGAAGAAGATTCAGGCCTTGAGACTGAAACCCAGGCCCTGTTATCTGGGAATCCCACTACTGACTCTTCATTCATCACAATCTTTTCATGAATTTCACCACACTACTGATCACAAAGCCTGATCATCATCACGTCTTACCTCCTTTCCTTCCTCACATTCATAATGTTTTTCCTTGACATCATTCCTCCTCACATTTCAGAGGTGGGCCAGTGGATCCACTACTGTGGTGGTGGCAAATCCACTCTTGATTTCACCAGTGCTCCTCCCAGAGCTGCTTCCAGTTGAATAGGAGTTCTACCAGTGTTGAATCCTAACTCTTCAGAGGTTGGGGACTTGGAGAGATCCCATCCAAACTGGCGCAGTTGCAGGAGGATAAGCAGTAACTTTAAGAGTGAATTTGCTGCCTCATGACAGTGGCTACCTCTGCTCTATCTATACTTTTGCTTTCTTTGTTTTTATCATGATTTGCCTGCTAGTAACCATGCCAGCAGATTTCTTTCATCCAATTTAAAGCTTTCTCTTTAGTTCATTACAGCTTAAACCTTGTTCCATAGGGCCCTTTCACTCCACACAGCTATAATGCTATGATTCCACTTTAACTGCCATGATTCCATCCTCCACAATCCTGGGATTGCAGTTTGGGAAGAGGTATTCAGAATTCTCAGCCAGAGAGCTCTAGTGCCTCACCAAGCTGCAGATCCCAGGATTCCACAATGTACAGCAACGGAAGTTAAAATAGAAATATAATGCTACAACTGTATAATGTGAAATGGCCCACAGGCTTTGCTTGGCTCTGCCAGCAGATATAGTACACTGTGAAACAAAAATACAAGTGGTTTTCTTCAAGAAAAGGGTGGGTTTCTTCAGTTCACTCCCTCTTCTCTGCACTTTTCTTTTATTTCACATATATGACATGGTGGTTAGGTCGAAACTACACTCTCTTGCCCCCCACATTGGCTCCTAAGATCTGCAAAAAGTGTTATGTCCTCACTTATGACTGTGGTGGGCAGTATATCTGTCTACCCATTGCTTTGGCTCCTTTTCCACTGGTCCTAACTTTAATTGGATTGGAACCAGTCTAAGTCATATTTACAGATACATTTTGTATCTGTCTGGACCAACCCAACCCTGTGTCTAGGAGCAGCAAATGCAGAGGAAAACAGACTTGAATGGAGTCACACCGTCCAGGGGGAGTCAAGCCAGTCCAGCTAATACACAGTAGACAAGGTTATCTAAGAAGTGAAGGAAGGTGCATTATCAAGGTATGAAACATTAGGAATCAAGCACTGAAAGCAAGCAGTCATAATGCACAAAGCCATAGAAGAGAGAAGACAAGACACACCACTTAAAGCTGATCACAAGAGTTAGGAACTCTAAGGGGCTTTCCGCATTACCCTGTTATAGTGTTATTCCACTTTCAACATCCTGTGGAGTTCTGGGGTTGTAGTTTACTGAGGCCAAAGAGCTCTCTGGCTGAGCATTCTAAATGCCCCTCCCTAAACTGCAAACCTCAGGATCCCATAGGATGTTGAAAGTGGAACTACAGCACTATAACAGCGTTGGGAAGAAATGGCCTAAAGAATCAAGAGTGTCCAAAAGCATCTACCAGTTTGTCAAGAGGTTGCATGCAAGTGGACTATTTATGGCCATTAGCCATTGACACAAAAAAATGGCTCATTGCTCAGCATTTCCTATGAAAGCCTCTTGCCAGATGCATTGACTCCTTCATCAGTGCTGTTCTTCTTGTCTGCATGCTGCAGATGACAGAGGCATCTCCTTGGTGTCCATAGTTCTGAGCAAGGGGGGGGACTCTTGCCAAAGGTCTTCATCAATTATATCTGCCCGCAACTGCCCATGGCCCTTTCCACACGGCATTTGCCATGCAAAAGGGCCCCTGGAATGTTGTGCGATTATGAGGAGCCATCTGCACGATGCACTCACAATCGCGTGACACTCCAGGGGCCAGCAGGCGCCGATCATGCACCTTTTCATTTTCAGCTGGAAGCCAAAAATGGTGCATGATTGTGCATTGCTCCCAGGCCCGCGTGCACTTACCTGGTGTGCGAAGCCTCAGGAACCACACCAGTTGCACTTCCTGCCCCAGCGCAGCCTGGGAAAGTCCCAGGCTGCACTGCGGAAGGAAGAGGCGAAGCTCTCGTGCGAACAGGCAGCTCGTGAGGAGCTGAAGCAGCAGGGACATGAGAGCCTCTTGCTGGGGGCTGCTCAAGTGATCCCCGCACTCCAGCGCCGGAAAAAGTTAAGGTGCGGAAAGGACCTATGTTTTGAGAGGATGCTGTCACCTGCAGCTGGAATCCTCTCCAGGCCTCACTCATCTGAGCAAGTTCTGACAAACACAGTGAATTATAACCAGTGGCTCTGGTCCAGCTGAATTAGTTATGAGCATGTCCTAATGAAATTAATATAGTTAGTGTAGTAAATAACTATTCAAAGAGCAATCTCCATTGAGAAATGATTTAAACATGAAACTAAGTGAAACTAATAGCTGAGAGAGACAGAGAGCATAGCAGTCAAAAACAGAAGGTTAAACTGAGGGGCAAATTGGACTGGAAATAAGAAATAGAATCAGTGGCTCCAAAATTTAAACAATTAAGAAGTCTGTATGGAAGCTATATTTCAAAAAAGGGGGAATAAATATTTCCTCTGACAACAGAATTTAAGCAGAGAGTGATTTATATGACATCAAAAAATGGCCACCAGAAAAATATCTGGTGCCGGGCTAAACAGAACTAACCCTGTACTCATTAAAATCCAAACCTTAATATGGGAGATGTCTAACCAAACTTTAGAACTACATAAACATGTAACAGAAGGTAATGGAAATTTAGACAGAAACTGGACTATTTGCAGCATATTATAAGAAATGTGAAGATGAGCTACTTGAACTATTAAAAATTGTGTGGGACAAATTATTAGAAAAAGAGGGGCTGCCAGATTCTTGGAGAAATGTGTATATTACAATGATTCATGAAAAAAATAAAAATGAGACATTAAAAATAATTGTAGACCTATCTCACTACTAAATAATGACTATAAGACATTTATTACCATCTTGGCAAGCAAATTGAAAAAAAAAAACCACATTTCTCAGTATATCCATGAGGATCAGAGCAGTTTTCTTCCAGAAGGACAATTAGGGAATGATGTTAGAATTGTTCTTAATATTAATGAATGTTTGTAGCATCATAATGACAAAAAAGCTATTTTAATTTTTTTTAAAAAATGCAGAGAAAGCATTTGATAATATTTCTTAGAATTATTTATTTCTAGTATTGGAGAGAATTAACTTTGATGAAAATATTATTTGGGCTATAAAGAGAATCTGCTCAGTTCAAAAGGCCCAGATATTAGTAAATGACAATGCAATGAGAGTGGTTGAAGTATAAAAGAGGACCAGAAGGATTGTCTCCTCTCACCTTTAATGCTTATTTTGACCTTGGGAATCCTACTGAGAGACATTACAAAAGACAACAAATTCTATGGAACGAGGGTTTAAAAAAGAACCTTATAAGCAGGGAGCTTGTGCAGATCATGTTGTGATAATGGCACAAAACCCTTTGGACTCAATGAAGGCTCTTTTATTAAAAAAAAATTAAGATATTTGGGACCTGTTCCAAATTTAAACTGAGTTGTGATAAAACAAAATTGCTAACTAAAAATATAACTTCAAAAGAGGGCAAGGAACTAATTGCTCTTTCAAATTTTCAAGTAGAGAAAAAAGAGTTAAATATGTTTGAGTTACAATCATGAAGAATAGTCCATTATTTCAAAAGAAATCAAAAAGTCTGGAAAGAAATTAAAGGAAAAACATGGGGAAAGTTACATTTATCCCTTTGGGATAGACTTGCAGTAATAAGATCAAATGTTTTACTAGGACTTTTATTTCTTCTTAAGATGATCCCTATGTAATGAAATCTATTTTGCACTATACTAGAAAGAGATTTCTAGATTTCTCTGTCGGGCAAAGAAATCCAGAATTAAATTTAAAACACTGCAGAATGCTAAGGAAATGGGCATTCTGGCAAATGTCAAATTGTATTACGAGGCCTGTTCCTTTGTATAGCTGAAGGAATGGATGTTGCCTAGAGATGTGAGACTCTTGGAACTTGAAGGTTATAATTTAAGATATGGTTGGCATGATTAGTGTTGGCATGATAAAGTTGGCTACCTCACTTCAGGAAGCCTTGAAAGAATGGGTAAAAATTGGAGATGGCTATTCTATTAATGATCTTTTGTACTCTGAGCAAGATAGTTGGAAGTTTTAATCAAGAGAGATGATTTTTAAGGATGCTAAAGATCTTAACTGGTTCACTTATATGGAACTTAAGGACAGATTTAACTGAAACAAGAGAAATGCAGCCATAGAGGTTAGAGAAAATGAGTTTAATTATTTAGAGTACTGTGAAGAGAATGACAATGGCATTAAAAAGATGTATAAGTGGCTTTTGAAAATAAAGACTGAAGATGAACCTGTAAAAGAGTACATGATAAGGTGGTACAAAGATATAAATTTTACTTTGTGTAATAATTTAAAAGAAAACCTATATAAGATGATATATAGATGGTGTCTAAGCTCAGATAATTTGTTGTAAATGTTCCAGAATGTTTCAAATCAATGTTGGGGATGTCAAAATAAGGAAAGCTCCTTTTTTCATGTGTGGTGAACTTGGAAGAAGGCAAAAAGTTACCAGTGTAAGATTTATATATTAGTCCAAAATTAAAGGTAGATTTTTTTTACTGTTACCAGAAATGTTTCTATTGAGTATTATGGATAAAGAACTGGATAACAAATATAGTTTCCTTCTTCAGTATATGACAACAGCAGCTCAAACCTGGAAACAGACTGAAGCACCAATGATAGAAGAACGGATTGCTAAGGTTACTGAGTTAGCCAAAATGGCCACATTCACATGAATTCTAAAGGAAAAGTCAATTGAAGACTTTTTGAAAGATTGGAAACCGTTTATGGATCTTTTGAGCAATAAGAATTCTAGCGATGTAATAATCTGAGCCTATTGTTATTAGTAATTTCAGTAGGACTTTTTAAGTCAGATCTGTAATGGTAGAACAACCTTTTTTTTCTTTTCATTACAGTCAAGATCAGGGGGTCAGATCCCTACTATGTATTAGCTGTCTTCTCTCTCTCTCTTAATTCTTTCTGTTTCTTTATTTTTGATTGCATATTATTTTGATTGTAAATTAGGTTATTCATGCTAAAAAAATTAATTAA
Organism: Iguana delicatissima; assembly: GCA_948472985.1. Lineage (NCBI taxonomy): Eukaryota > Metazoa > Chordata > Lepidosauria > Squamata > Iguanidae > Iguana > Iguana delicatissima. The sequence continues at coordinate 50,464 of CAOKZL010003849.1, read as the reverse complement.
AAAGGAGAAATGTTAAACATAGGGTATGTTTCTATATCATGCTGAATTGTACCACAAAATTTGAAAAAGAAATCCTAATGGGAAGCCATTTTAAGCAGTTGGAACGAAAAGCTTGTAACACATTATAGCAGTGGTTCTCAACTTGTGGGTCCCCAGATGTTTTTGAACTTCATCTCCCAGAAGCCCTGAGCATTGACCATAGTGGCTGGGGCTTCTGGGAGCTGAAGTCCACAAACATCTGGGGACCCACAGGTTGAGAACCACTGCATTATAGGGTAATAAATTATTAGCATATAGGCTTTTTGTGGTTCATAGCCCAGCTTATGCATTTGAAGTGATCTCTAGTCCACGAAAAAATGTACGTGTCAAAATCAGTATCTCAAAGCATTACTTTTTAAAACACAGTCAGCGCGCCACATTTGCGGGTTTCACTTTTGCAGATTTGATTATTCACAGATTATTTGCTGTCACCTCTTCTGCCTCTCTATGCTATTTTTAATAGGGACTGCAAGCCTCGTGAGACTGAGAAACTGCAAACAAGGCTTGTAAGTCCCTATTTAAAATGGTGTGGGGCAGCAGTGGTGGTGGCAGGAAGCCCCACCTGCCACCCGCTTCTGCCATGTGAAGGAGCCCTGATGCCTCAAAGGAATCCATGATGGATTAAATATGGTGATCATACTTTTTTGTGTGTGTTAAATATGGTTTGGGAGGGCTTTGAGTTATTCATGGTTTTTCCACTTTCATGGGGGACCTGTGCCCCTCACCCTAGTGAATATGGAGGGATGACTGTATTACAGACTCTTAAGATTCCACAACAAGCTGTTACCCTGTGACTTGGGGGTCCCAGGAGGGGCACCCAAATAACCACAACAAACACAACAAGATGGGGAAATTAGCTGGAGCACTCTCTTGGCTAATGAGAGGCAGGGTAACTTAGCGGGATCTTTTACCCAATGTATACAGCGTCAGGTCAGTGAGCAGACAAACAGTTCAAACAACAATTAAGATTTATTAGACAATTATTAAAGAAAACACAAACACACTCCTAACTAGAAAAGGAAAATAGAGTTCAAGGGGAATGGGTGATACGCCACCTGTCCTGCAGTCCTGGGGAAGCCTATTGTAGAAGAGGAAACCCGATGTGGCGGCCGAGGGGAATCCGCTGAACCGAGCAGCAGCAAGGCAGAGTAGAAGTCCAGAGCGATCCAGCAAGAGTTCCAAAGAGCTCTCAGAACTGGGGGTTTTTTATAGGGAAAGAACGACCGTAGGCTAGTCTGGTCTTGGGTGAAAACAATAAGTTTTGGCTTGGAGACAATGCCTCCGAAAGGTCAGAATTTACATGATTGAGTTATGTTCCAAATTGACAATGGTATGGCTGGTATGTAGATGCGGCTAGCTTGGCAGTTAAGCACTTAGCTCGCCAGGGTGCCCTCTCAGGGCAGAGGGTCTCTTTGTTTATTGCGCATTGGTAATGAGAGTGTTTGTTTCAGGAGGTCCCCTAAAGCAGTTCTGGCTATTTCTGGCTTGGTTTGGTGAGAGCAGCAAATAGTAGCCATGCTTAGCTTCACGCTTGTACAGTGGCCTCACAAACACTTGGCTGGTGGCAGAGCACGGCCAAATTGTGATATCAAAATGATATCTTTGGTTCACCAAAGTTCAGGCCAGTACACACTGGTAACAAGGCCACAGTCATTAGCCATGCCGGCTGGGGTATTCAGAACAATACCCCAGCCAAAAGAGAAACTTTGTCCAAAAGAGAAACTTTTCCAAACTCTGGTGTGTTTGAGAGAAGGGGAAAGATCTTTAAGGAGCTACAAGACTTTTTATAATTGGCGAACATCTCATATCATAAGAAATAGGACAGAATGTGACCCCAGGCACACAGGCAAAGCCACTGTTTATTCTTTCATCATAGCAGTAAAGCATACTACATTTGTCACTCATTCTTAAAAGCTTTGAAGCTGCCTTTGAGTTGAGTTCAGATTTCTTTACTATGCACAGCTTAACAGCTTAGCTGGAGTCTCCTCATGCACTCAACCATGTATTCTTATGAAACAGTAGTTCAAAAGAAGATCCTTCCCCCCCCCACTGTCACTCTGTCAGGTAGTACGATCCTGAAAGAAACTGTGTTGTACAATGTACACTGCTTAGATCTCTCTGTTTTCTTGGAGAAGACAGTGCTGTGTTCCTGTTAGTCATATGATATGTTCCTAAGATGTGCACTTGTCAAAGAATAACTGTTTCCCTTGAGCCAAGTTATGACATCAGTGACACTTGCCAGATATTATAGCACAGATCAAATGTGGTATTCAGAGCTGATGCCTTGTAGCTGTCTGGCCACTTCACTTTGTGTATGTTGTAGACTATACAGAGAGAGAGATTAGTTTCTTTGCCTCCTGTTGAAATGATTCAAAAATAGCCATGTCACCAAACCCAAATAAAAATGAGTGACAGAAGACAAGATATTTGAAGTTCACACAAACCACTCTCAGTCTGTTAGAAAGAGAGAACATAAAGGTGAAAGCAGCACATTTCAAACTAACTCCAGAAAGCCTGGTGGAAGAAGCAGCTTCTATATTTTTTAAAGTAAGCCTTTACATATTTAATAGATTATTGCTATATTAACTTGGTATACATAGCGCACTAAGTGAATATCCTCTAATTTTGAAAAAGTAGTTAATAATGAAAATAATTATATGTAATTTCCCCCTCACATTACTGTATTTTTAATGTGGTATTAATTTTTCTTAGATGTTTAAGCTGTTTTGTCCTTAATGGTATTTATATGGGTTTATCAGTGGTTATTAGAACACTACCTACCTTGGCACCTTAGACAAGAGATTAACAGCTCATAAACCCCAAATGTTATGTTTAAAAAGACTATAGTTCTGAGTTAAATCTTGTACTAACAACATAGAACCTGTTTGTTTTGTTTTGAATTTAAAGCATGCTTAATGATAATATTATGTTGCCATACAATGGCTTCATTTTAATGCTTTCCAAACCTAATTTTGAAATAAGGTGACTTGATTATAGTTATATTTAAATCTGACTAACCAGATATAGAACTGGCCTTTAAGCATCCTAACACCTGAGATGTAAATTGCTTATAAGCCTTTATTGAGAGGCTTTAAAAATATTAATGAAAACTATACTTAGAGCACAACTTTATGCATATCTGCTAAGGTATGAATTGCTTAATTCAATGGGATATGTTTGTTTAAGACTGTGCTATAAGGCTATGGTTACACGCATTTATTTGGGAGTAAGTCCCACTGAACTCAGTACAACTTACATCTGCATAAACAGAATTGTAGTTTAAATGTGACTTAAATAAATAGTTCCTAAAATACTCAAAACGTCTTGAAATTAGAAGGTTCTGCCCTTTTCTGAGGTTTTAGATACAAGTGGAGAGGAGCAGAAGAAGACACAAAAAGAGCATCAAAGTGACTTTTAGTTGAAATTCCAGTGCAGACATGGCATCTTGCATTATGTTCAAAGGAAGATGGTCCTAAGGTGGTCACATGCAAAGGTCCAAATCTGGGGTTGGAGGTGTGTCAACCAGTTCTGGACAGGATCACACTCTCCCTGAAAGGCTCTGTTGCAGCTTGGGAGTGCTCCTGGATCCGTCCCTCCAAATGTCAGCTCAGATAGTGCTTATTATCAGTTTCAGCTGATACGCCAACTGTGCCACTTTCTAGAATTGGAAGACCTGAAGATGGTAGTGCATATGCTGGTAACCTCAAGGTTGGACTTCTGCAATACACTCTACATAGGACTACCTTTGTACCAAGTCCAGAAACTCCAGCTGGTCCAAAATATGACAGTCAGATTAATTACAGGTACATTGAAAAGTGCACATATCTCACCAATATGAAAATCACTCCACTGGCTGCCCATTATTTTTTGGGCAAAGTTCAAATTACTACCTTTAAAGCTCTACTTGGTTTGGGTCCAACTTACCTGCAGGATCGTCTCCTCCCATACAATCCGCCCTGTACATTCAGGTCCTCTGGCGACCATTTACTTAAACTAGCTGGGACTAGACTGTCAATGGTCACCCAGAGGACCTTTTCTTCAGCCACCCCTAAACTTTGGAATGGCCTTCAGAAGGAATTTAACAGCAAAACAGGCTGTCTGAATTTTTAAAAGTACTGAAGACCTATCTCTTCTGGCAGGCCTATCCAGTCAATTTTTAACTATGAATTTTAAATTGACATATTTAAATGGTTTTATGAGTTTTTAGTGTATTTTAATCTATGATGTGTTTTTACTTATATTTTAATCTATGTTGTTCCCTGCCTTGAGCCTTTGGCAGGTAAGAAATAATTTGCGTTGTTGTTGTTGTTATTGCTACAAGCCTCAGACTCAATTATCGGTTATTAATTTACACTTGAAATATCTCACGTGCCTTTAAATATAAAATGCAAACACTTTCACAAGTAAACTGGCTTATAATGCAACAGCACCATATTCACTGAATTCCCCATTGTCACTACGGAAGCTCAATCAAATGAAACCAACATAAATTACCCATGAAGTCTTGATGTCACTCTAGAATTCATCTTGAAGAACTCAAACTGAACCTAAGAAAGAACATTCAGCAGACTACATTATTGATTGATTGATGATTGATTGATGGATTTAAAGTATTTCTGTATCGCTTCCCAACCCACAAGAACTCCCAAAGCAACAAGCAAATAAAAACTAATTAAAACAATACAAAGAAAAACATTTTTAAAACACACTAAAACACTCCTTAAAGACTTCTAAAAGTTTCTAAAAACAATCCTTGGATCCAGATTTAAAACAATTTTAAAAGCAATTCCAAATGCTGAATGCATGTGGAACAGCACTAACTTCCTTGGGTACAGAGTTCCATATTCATATAGCCCGGTCACTGATTTCAACATTATGGGCTATCCTTTCTCCCTCCCTCCAGTTTTCAGAGTTGCAAAGACATACTTGTATTTTTCAGCAGTGTGAGAAAAACAGAAAGATGGACTCAACTTTGTGTTGCCTAACATGGCTGCATTGTATATCTGAAGCACAGAAAGAAAGAAAAGATGCACATGGTTTCCTATTTTACAAGTTCGCTCGTGAGAGTTGGCTCTTGGTTGACTATGTTATATGGGTGTTGGTTAACATCTCCCCTTCCCCTTCCCTCCTGCAGTTTCACTGATTGATTTCACCTTCCGTGGAGACTCAGTGGCTGCAATGTAGGGAGGGTTATTTATTGAATGTGGACTTTAGTTTGGCCTCATTGTTGTTTTTTAGGAACTCAGCATTTCAACAACACAGACAACAAGATTATCAAAGCCTGGTAAGCAGCCTCAAAAAAGCAGCCCATCTAGCTCATCCTCCATGAACTAAAGCCAATGTTAGTCCCAACTAAAGTAAACCCACTGAAATTAATGCAACTTACAAATGTAACCTAATTGCAACTAATGAGTGGAAATACCTATAATAATAAATGTTTCTGCACATGTATGTCCGTCCCCAGTGTAAATTCTAGAATATGTAGACACCGGAAAACTGATATGGATAGTAAGGGGATCTTGAAGGTGGGCATCTCAGGTTTATTTTGTTTTACAAATTTATAAACTATTTGTAATTAATTAAAAAATTATCAGTAGCCTGGCAAACCATACTGACTCTCTCACTCAGTCCTTCAAGAACAGGAAGTCTTGAAGTTTGGGCTGAACACTTCCAGCTGGTTGGAAGGGAATGCTAGGGCCAGCCTACTTAAAGCTGACCTCTCAGTTCGTGGCCTCTCTATTGCTGGAACAGCACTGCCCTTACTGCTGTGTAACCTTGCCTTGATCTTGAGTCCTGCTGTGTGGGTGTGCTCTTGAAAGTGTCTTTTTGGACTTCAACCTGATAGAGATACATTTTTCAAATACCTGGTAAGGGTGAGGAGATCTTCTGTTTCACCCATTCCATATGGCCTGTAAAAGCAGCTGTTGCTGCAAAATGTTCCTGGAGAAAGCCTACTTGTGAGCGCCCAAAACCAATATGCTGTTATTTTTTCTTTCCCCATTTCTGGCTGGTTTGGCTCCAGCTACAAAGGCAGTGTCCTATAGTGGCAGATGATTATGGGGAGAGAGGGGTTCTATTGAAGGCATCATTGTAGTTAAGCCAACATGGTGTAGTAGTCTGAATGTCGGACTACAACTGAGGAGACTAGGGTTAGAATCTCCATTCAGCCATGAAAACCCCACTGGGGGACCCAGCGGCAGAGCTTGAAGCACATGTGGGGGGGCAGGAGGGGGCGTGGCCATGGTGCATAGGGGCGTGGCCGCAGCACACGGAGCCATGGCTACGAACTGGGATGCCCCAAAAACATTGCCCCCCGGGGCGAACTGCCCCCATTGCCCCCTCGTCTCTATGTAACTGGGGGACCTTGTGCCTGTCATACTCATCCTGAGAGGAAGCCAAAGGCAAAGGCAAAATCTCTCCAAACAGATCTTGCTCAGAAAACCTCATGATAGATTCACCTTAGGTCAGAAGTCAGCCATAAGTCAGAAATGACTTGAAGGCACACAGCAACTGTGGGAACATTTTGTTTTGGATAAAATATATTTTTGTTACTCTTTTGATTTTTTTAATGCAGCTTAGGCTAGATTGGTTAATTTTATGTCTGTTTATTATCTGAGATGCTTATCACCTCAGATAATGCTGAATACTAAGTTGTCCCTTTCATTCAATTATCAGGAAATATTTCTGTTTTCTACTGTGTAACTTTTCCTTGGTGTTAATGTAACCCATTTGGAGCACGGATTTACTTTGGAAAAGAGGCATACAAATAAATATGATGCTTATGGTGTTGAGCATAAGCACAACTGTGTAATTTTGGGTGTTTCAATCAGGATTTTAAACTTTGTGGAAAGTCCATTACTGGAAAAGCTAAACCTATCCAGTATCTTAATCTTTTGTAGCTCTTAAAGGCACTCTTTGAAAAGAAAATGTGGTTTTTTAAAGCCGTAGAATACACAAAACCACTTTGGACTCCAAGGCCATTTACGCAGTTTACTGAGGCCAAAGAGCTCTCCGGGTGAGAATTCTAAAGGCCTCTCCCTAAACTGCAAACCCCAGGATTCCATAGGAGGTTGAAAGTGGAATAACAGCACTATTACAGTGTAGTGCAGAAATGGGCCAAAAGTTTTACAATAAGAATGGTGTAGTGGTTCAAGTGTTGGACTATGACCCTGAAGATTTGATTCCCCACTGAATCCACTGGGAGACCTTGGGACCTCTCAGCCCCCAGAAAACCCCATGATAGGTTTGCCTTAGGGTCTCCATAAATCAGAAATGACTTGAAGGCAAATTACCAGGAAAACAACAACAAATTACCAGGAAAAAATATCTTAGAAAACCTGAACTTCTTTTTCCTATCTGCAGAACTGTAAAACAACTTCCAAAAGGAGTGCTTCTTGGTTGGAAGTCAGCTTTGTGGGTTGATATTAGTCTGTTCTTTCATGACCCACCACCTGATTTGCAAAATGAGCCAATAATTTGCATAAAATGGAATCATGGCTGTCTGGATTTTGGGAACTAGAATATAGACAGTAACAGGGACAAAGGGCCAGTGCCTGGTACAGGCAGACAGAGGAATTAAGAGATGGAAAATTTGAACTAGTACTGGGACAGAGACAGAAAAAGGCAAGCAACAAAGAATAAGCATGAGGGAGGATGGAAGAGAAACAGAAGCAAGGAAAAGAATTTCTAACTCAGATGAAGCTGGCAGAGGCTAAATGCATAGGGGGTTACTGAGAAAGGTCAGTATGAAAAAGAAAGAATTGGAGTTGAAGAGAGGAGAGTGAATGAGCACTGGAGTGAGGATACAGCCAATGGATTTTTAACTTGGGTGAATGGTTTGGAATAAAAGTAAATTTTTATGGCATCCATTAACCTTACTAGAAAGCTTTATTTGTTTAAAAAATGCTTCATACTGGCTATCCAGAATCAAAACCATGATCCAAAGAGACTCCGTATACAATCTTGAGGTAGCTGGGGGAGGGAATTGAACACAGCATGAATATTCTTTGAAATGTTCACCAGTGTGCCTATAACAGAAGAAGGCTAGTTTTCCAAGTGAAATATAGTTTTCTTCTTTCTAACATACAAAAATATGTAGCTCACTTGGATATTGACCTAAAGTGCCAAAAGGAAGGAATGTGTGTTAACATTTTCAAAAGAAGCATTTGAACATCAGTTTCTAACACTCTCTCCGATGGCAAACTCAGCTGCCAAGTGCCAACAGGACTGCAGATGGAATGGGCATTAAGAAGGAAATACTGTAATGATTGGGAGAAGTTCTGTAGAAGTTTTTTTTAAGTTCTCCATTCTCTGCAGACAGGTTAAAGATATCTCAGGAAGCACAGCTGACTGTTTGGTTTCCTTCAAATGGGCCAATAGTTCCAGTAAATGTCAAGCAATTCTGTTTCTGAATTTCACACCTTTTTAACAGTTGTTGCTGCTCCCATATCCAGTCATGTCCTACATATATCAGGGTTTCACCCATTCTTTCCCTGCTTTGCTTAAAGTGTGGTTAGTGGGAAGGTTTCCTTCCCTCTCCATCATTCCTTCCTCATGCTTCTCCCCAAGTATCCACATTCTTTGTTCCACAACTTTGATTTTTTTAAAAAATGTAAAAGATAGAATCATAGAGCTGGAAGAAAGCACAGGGGCATCAAGTCCAACCTTTACCATGCAGGAATGCACCCTCAAAGCATTCCCAACAAATGGCCCTCCAGCCGCTGTTTAAAAATCTCCAAAGAAGGCAACCCCACCACACTCCAAGGCAACAGCGTATTCCACTGTTGAGTTGCTCTTACTATCAGTAGGTTCTTCCTAATGTTTAGATGGAATCTCTCTTGCTGAAGTTTGAAGACATTGCTCCCTATCCTAGTTTCTGGAGCACCAGCAAGCCTTATTCCATCCTCCATATGACATCCCTTCAAATATTTAAACAGCTGTCATGTCCGCTCTTAACCTTCTCTTCTCCAGGCTAAACATATCCAGCTCTCTAAGCTCTCCCCGTAGGCATGGTTTCCAGGCCTTGTAGCATTTTGGTTGCCCACCTCTGGACACGTTCCACTTTGTCAATATCATTCTTGAACTGTGGTGCATAGAACTGGGCACAGTATTCCAGGGGTCCAAAGCAAAACAGAGTGGTACTATTACTGTCCTTGACTTTTAGCATTATAACTGTAAAGAAAGGGAGGGGAGAAAGGGAAATATTCAATCTGCTAAATGTAGCTGTAATGAGGGAAAGAAAATCACATCCCCATTCAAGATATCATCAGTTGGACCACCCAGGAAGTACAGGAGGAACCAAGACAATAGAGACAGACTTGGGACTTTCTCGTAGCTGTATTAGAAAGTCCCAGGTCAGAAGATAAAGCCCACTTCCTGCCCTGGGTTTAAAAAATTGTGGCTAGTCCCAGAAATCCATGACAATATAGACCAGGACAGAGGATATATCATATGGATATTTTTAAAAATCCTGATAAATGTACGTATAACTCCTTATGAAATCATAAAACTTTGGCCAGGGTGGATGAGCCCTTAACTGGGGGAAAATGTAGAATTCTGTGGATGAAAAAATGAATGGAACATCCTGAACAAAAGAGTGGCAGGGTACATCCCTAAAAGAAACATTTATGTTATAGGGTGATGTTCTGTTGTGATGAACATTTCCAATATTTACTGTACAATACAAGACATAACAAAAAGCACAAGGAAAATATTCAGAAAAGTATTTTGTTGTGCTCAAAAACCTTCTGATGATGTTTCATATAATATAGTGATAACACAGCGTGGCCTTATCTTTAAAACTTTACACAAGTCTGTAAACTTAAACTTAATTCAACAGTGAATTCATTCTTGCATTCAAAATGGCAAAACTATATTGAGTTTTGAAATGTCAAAGTAGAATGGTATTGTCTATCAAATGCAAACAGGACTCTCGAAGAATTTAACATTTTGAGGACTGGTTCTACTTGGGAAAGGTCAAAAACAAGTTTCAAACTTTCCACATACCCACATGATCATCTGAGAAGGGCCATGAAGAGAATAGTGCCAGCCTAGGGGAGCAATAAATCCTATAGTTATCACCCAATGGAGTTGTTACAGAATAGCATATGCCAATGTATGAGGCAGGTTTCTATGAGGAAACATAAGCTGATGCCTGACTTCCTTTCTGAAGCTGAGATGTAGCTCTGGCCAAGGAACCTGTTTAAAAGGAGTCATAAATGTTCGTATAGGATTAAAGATCAGTTATCAGTTTCATATAGAGTTTATATTTCTGCCATTCAGGTAGGGAGAAACCAACTGTTTTCTTAGCATATATCAGTTATTCCCTAAAAGATCACAGATAAGAATTGCTTTCTGTACATTCTGTTGCTTTCTTTTCAGGAAATGGATAGATATACTGGCTCCAAACGCCATCATGTGGTAGTCCATGATGCCCATGGCTTGAAGACTTTTTGGGAGGAAATTATTGAAACGCATGCCAAGAGAAAACAAGTTGAAGATTCCCGATTAAGCAGAAGTGCTTTGAACAAGTAAGAGGTTTTTTTTTTAAAAAAAATGGCTTAATATATAAGCTGCTTAACAAAGAAAAGTATCATGAAAGTATCATGAGTCTGAAAGTGAGGTTTCCAGTATTTTTGTTAGTTGAATATTCTTCTGAGCTCTCCAATCTCTGGAGTTCAGCAATGGAAGTTCCCTGTCTGGACAGGACATAATTCCATTTTGGGGACATTTTAAAGAAAAAGCTATAACAAGCATAACTCAGTAACATATTAGATTAGAAGTTGCAATACTTTAGCCCATCTGCTTTGGGACTACAGCTTCCATAAGTTCTTACCAATGATCACATTTGGAGCAATGATGGGAGTTGCAGGCTAAAACATCTGGAGGGTGAAAAGTTTCCCACCTCTTCTTAGGAGACAAACAGGTCTTGTAAATGTTATGTTTTTAGATTACCAGAGCCTTATCACACCAGTGATGTATTTAACTCTTTTACTCCAAGTCTCAAGTCATGTCTCAAGTCTCTACCTTCAAGTCTCAAGTTGAGTCTCAAGTCCTTGCAAGATACTTTCAAGTCAAGTGTCAAGTCTGGGAGCCTACTTTATACCCCAATTTATATTCCAAAATTTCTCAACAGGGTTGAATAAAGTCAGTTTTAATAATTTAAGTACAGTTGGCGCTCCACATTTCCAAGTTTGCTATCTACAGATTTGGAAGTGGGGAATAGGATCCTTCTTACTTCCCCTCCCCCTTCCCAGAATGAAAGGCTTTTGTGTCAATGGGTCTACAAGGGTCTGCAGCTTCAGAAATGGGGAACAGGATCCCTCTTACTCCCCATTCCCCAGGCTATAGGCTTTTGTGTCAATGGGCATAAAAGAGCCTACGGGTTCAGAAATGGGGAATGGGATTCTTCTTAGTCCCCATTATTGAAGCTTCAAAAGCTTTAGAAGGAAGGATCCTTCCTCCTCAAGCCACTGCCTAATACACTTGCTGTTTCCCTTTGAGATATGCACTCTGTACTCTCTGGCCTAATGTTGCCTTCTGGTCTTATAAAAAGTTTTAGAAGGCTTCTTCAATATGCAGCAGGGACAGGTTGTTGAGCAGACCTCAACCCTGCCTCAACTCCATTGCCTAACACATTTGCTGTTCCTCTTTGAGAAATGTGCCCACACCTTGGGCCTGAGACAGATCATCGTGATCAGTAGGCAAAAAGAGATAGAAGCTTTGTTCAGTGTTGTAAGGTATCTGGATGAATGTGAATGAACCAAGAGCATCAAGCCAGTCACTAAAAATATACAAGTCACAAGTCAAGTCAGTGTGTAATTTATTTCTGAATTGAATCCAAGTCAAGTCATTGAAGTGACTTAAGTCTGACTTAAGTCTGAGTCAATTGACTCAAGTCTACATCACTGTTATCACACTACAGTCTTTTAGTGCTATATTCCACTTGCCAACATCCAGTGGATTAGTGAGTCCCATGAGCAATCTGGCTGAGAATTCTAAACATAGCTCTTCCTAAACTACAAATCCTAAGGTTCCATAGGATGTTGCCATGGCACTTAAAGTGGAATATAGTGCTATAACAGTGTGATAAAGCAGTCAGACTCCCTAGCCAGCATGGATATCCTGGATGAATATGCTGGACTGAGTATAAAATGTCCTATCCTAAGACTGGCAGTGAATTAGATCAGCAATCCTTAACCTTTTCTTTACTGTGGACCCCCTTTAAATATCTTTTATTGCCACGGACCACCAAGACTGAACTCAAGATTTAAAACCCTGAAGTGCATCAAGTATTTATTTAAAGTTGCTCATGGTCTTCATATCTGGAGAAAAGGGAGAAATAAGTAAATGCACACATTCCTGTTAAAATATTTTTATTGGAATGATTAAATACTATTTTGTCTTCCTTTCTTCCTTTCATTCTAACTGTAAAAGCTCATAACATTTCTTCAAGCCTTTGCAGACCTCCTATGAGGACATCATGGTCTCTCAGGGGTCATAGAATCATAGAGTTGGAAGAGACCACAGGGGCCATCCAGTCTAACCCCCTTCCATGCAGGAACATACATCAAAGCACTCCCAACAGATGGCCATCCAGCCTCTACTTAAAACCTCCAAAGAAGGAGACCCCACCACACTCCGAGGCTGCATATTCCACTGCCAGACAGCTCTGATTGTCAAGAAGTTCTTCCTGAGGTTCAGGTAGAATCTCCTTTCCTGCAGCTTGAATCCATGGAGCACAGGTTGAGAAGAGCTGAATTAGATCATTAATTGACTGCCTGCCCCAGACAATTTGACAATTTGTTTTGCTACTTCACTCATATTGTCTCCATATGTCTCTACCATAACAACCCACATTTTTAAAGACCTTGGATGATGGTAACCTTAGAATTAAGATACAGCTTTTGCATAGGTGCATATAGTTTGCTGCTGAGAAGGCACATCTATTTCCAGATTAAGCTGAGCCCAAAAGAGCAGCATTTAAAAGACAGCCACTAACACTGGAAAGAAGATATGCTTTTTAAGTCACAAATTTATGTTTAGATTTGAAGCTGATTTCCAAATAGCTCCCAAACAATCTGTAATTTGCAACAAACAGTAAAGGATCAAATTTCACAGAGATGGTGACTCAAGGTACAGAACGTAAACACCTTCTGTACTGCCAGTTCAATGGCTCAAGATGATCACATGGAAAAGTACTGCTATAGCTCAGCAGTGATATGTTTTATCAAAACTGTCATTGGTGTTAATGGGTTTTATTCTCAAGTAAGCATGCATAGGATTACAGCCTTAGCCTTCTCAATATTATTGTTACATACATGCCAATTTTCTCAGCAGCGAGAAGTTCTAGGTATGCAGTCTTCAGGTTTGGTTCCCTTTGGAAGAAGGTCACAGAAAGCTTATACTGTTTGTAAATTTGGTGTTCATGTACAAATGCAGCAGCTGAGCATAGCTTGGAATTCATCTTAAAACAGTCCAGCATGCAACCCACAGTCCACACCTGAGATAATAATCAATATCACAAACAATGACATAGATTTACTAACACATTTGGGGGCACAATTACTTCTGTGGCTGCATAACTGAAGCTAGTCTGTCTCTGAAACAGCCTGTCTCCTGTTTCTTGTGCTGCTGCTACTGCATTAAGACAGGAGGTTGTTACTGTGGTTTATAGTCCGAGCCCAGGGCTTACTAAATATAATTTGATATCTAAAGATTGGCCGTTCCAAACTGCTCCCCTCCATGTGCTTGCGAGGCCCCCAGACAAGCACGGACACGGCCGAACAAGCTGAAAAACAAGACAAATCCAAGCAGGCCAGTAATTCTCCAGCATGCAGCTTCAGGAGACCTCCAGGCAAGTTACTACATTAAGTATGCACGAAGCATACAAAAGATTCTCTGCCCCGAACAGGCAGCTTGACGAGATTAGCGCTTCCGAATAGCCAACTGTCAAGCACTCCCTATTTGCATACTGTCTGCACTATTGACAGCGCCGTCAAAATCCAATCATTCTAAGTACTGACCTTTCGGAGGCTTTGTCTCCAACCTGAAACCCATTGTTTTCCCCGGGAATGGAAGGCACATTTTCCCCTATAAGAACCCCTGGTTTTGAGCACTTCTTTGGATCGCTCCTGGCTTCCATCCTGCCTTGCTGCTGCTCCGTTTGCCGAGCCTTCCCCTCAGCTTCCACGTGCTGAGAATCTCCGTTCCAACTGACTTTCTTCTGGCTACCTGGGCTACAGGATCAGGTGTAGTATTTCCCCTGAAAAAATCCCTCTCAAAATCCTTTATCAAACCTCCTCTCTTTATTTTCTTAGGTCTGCGTGAGTGAGTGCATATGTGCACATTGACTGTCTTTTAAAATAAAGAAAACAATTATAATTTACTTCTGCTTGGTTTGTGACTCAGCCTGACCCCGTAAGCATTGGGTTTAAGATCTCGCTAAGTTGCCCTGCCTTTTGCATTGCTACATCTTGTGCTCTGGCTAATTCCCATTCCCCAGTATTTGGAGCACATTGAGGTGTCCCCCAAGGGACCCCAGAAATCAGGGTAACAAGGTGAAAGAAGGAGAGAACCAATGTTCTCAATGGCCATTTCTATACTACATTCTTATAGCACAATTATTCCACTTTCAACATCCTATGGAATCCTGGGGTTTGCAGTTTAGGGAGGGGCTGCCTGGCCTCTCCCTTAACTGCAAATCCCAGGATTCCATAGGATGCTGAAAGTGGAATAATCACGCTATAAGAGTGTAGTGACGAAATGGCCAATATCTCACTGCTTCATTAACATAAAATTTGTGAAAATTTTCAGTTGGAGGTAGGATATTTCTTTCCATTGTAGGTGTGCTCACACAAGTCTGCAATTAGACAGGGCCTTCTTCTTCACACTGCCTGTCCCAGCTTCTATTTCTTTTCTCCTCCTTTTTCCTTTGTCTCCCCTTCTAGATTCCAGATTTCTCCGCTTAGTACCATGAAACCATCACTGAAAAGGAATAGTATAAAGCAGAACTATTTGGGGGTCATTGCTTCCTCCCCAGCAGTGTCTCACAGAGACCAACAGCCACATGATCCAGTAAGCTGCCATGTAGACTGTCCTGCCATTGTACACAAACTGAGAGGCAAACTACAATGTTGCACAGCAACAAATACAGCAAAGCCCCTATGGTCCTTTCTCCCTTCCCTCCAGGAAGAGTGACTGGTGTAAGACAAAAGGAGAAAGAGAATGCTTCATCTTCTGTCGGGAATGCTTTGATTGTGGATTCAATATCTCTTATGGTCTCTTCCAACTCTATGATTCTATGATTCTTCCCTCCCCCTGCTCTGAAGTTGGTACTATCCATTGCTTTTACCCCACAGGATTTCAGGGCCATATTTGTGAAGTAAACATGGATCTGGAAGTCTGGCAGGGGTAAATGTTTTGGGTCAGCAATTAAGTACTTCATTCCTTTTTGTCCCTCTGATGCCAATTTCTCTTTTTGGGGCCATTTTTCAACAAAGACCAGAAAAGACAGTGTACAACAGTTTGCCTGTTTAAGTACCAGTCTCCCCTGAGGGAAACTGCCTGCTTATTTAGTTGTGAAACCTGTCTAGAAGTAGAATAATAGTACAGTGATATTTGGAAAAACTCAGTGTCTCTGGAAGGGTAACATAAAAGTGCAATCTGGAGAACTGAGAGCTTGAACACATTGGTCCCACATCATTAGAAGCTGCCTCATGATATATTTCTAGGGCAGAGAAAGCTTTGTACACACATCTTCATTGACAAAGAAGTGTTTTCCCCTATTATTGAGAATGGAAGAATAATTGTCCATGGACTCTGATGAGAACACAAGTCACAGTGGATCACTAGAAAATTATTGAAGTCACTGTGAGAACAAGCTATGTCGTATATTAAAAAAAAAAAATTATAGCCCTTCCTCAGACATGTCAGCTGCTGCAGAATAATATCCAGCAGCTCCATTCGAGGTAGACTTTAGGAAGCATGAGTTCTTCAAAAGGAGTGTGTGATTCAAACAACGTGACTTTATCTCAGTAGGACAGGTACACTGACAGAATAGACCACATGTCCAAAGCAGCTGAAATGAAGGCAAATATTCTCTTTGTGTTCCCTGAGATGTTGTAGTTGACAAGGAACACTTGAGTAAAACTTTGAGAGAGGTTATGGGGAGAGAGAGAAAGAGAAAGAGCGAGCCTATGCTTTGAATAAAAATATTCCCAACTGATTACATTGAATTTTTAAAGTCTTGAATAAGGCGTTCTGAGAATGCCACTTTTGCTACAGGGCAGGTCAAACAAACAAAAAAGTCAAACTACAATTTGTAATCTCAATTTGAAACAAAAATGAAAATGACCACATCTTTAAAAGGCCACCCTAGCCTGGTTGAGATAAAAAGAGGGAGGCAATAATACCCAGTGGCATATTGGGAGCTGTAGAAATGTGACATTTAATTCTAGACCTAGAATGCTGAATGCTGTATTTCCATTGGAAACCTAATCTTGTAGCAGTGGCATCCAGTAACATTATCCAAAAGAACCATCCATCTCACTATGCAAGCATATGTTAAGCCAGGGATGGGCAACTCCAGCAGGTTTAGGGGTAAATTTCCTTCTCTTTGATTTTTCAGAGGAACTGGATAGCCAAAAAAGGGGGGGTAAATGGAAGTGGCTAGCCATCTAGTTCTGTTTGAAAAACTGGGTTAAAAAAAAAAAAGAATCTAGCAAAGTCACCAGGACATTCCATGACCTAGTTAATAGGCAAATTGCCCTCTCTCCTCACCAAACTTCCAAATTTTTTTGGCCAAAAAAAGGATGGTCAGGAGGAGTGGGGGCCCACAAAGTAGTCCTTGAACCACATGCCCCCCTGGGGCCACACTTTTCCTACTCTAAATGAAGGGCACCTGTGTTCTTTGTGATTTTTAATATATTTGTTATAATTATTGCTCACATATTTTTCCAGAACTCCATGATGACCTGTCTATTCTTGCACAATTTTACCATAGGTGCATATTCAACAGACACATCTAGATAAATCTGAGTTCATGGGTCAAATGTCCAGAAGTTCTAGTTCCTAATGTCCATTGATAGCAAGTCATTCCTTCCATATTAGTCCTCTGGGGGTAATTTGATTGCAATTCAAATTAGTAACTCTCTCCCTTTTCCTAAAACATATTTTGGGCAGCTGGTCATATGTTAACAGCCTAGTTAAGAAACTAGGCACATGAGACACTGCCTCATCAATGTATCATTAAAAATGTGTTTTCTTAATTCAAAATGAATGTGTATCTCTTTGAAGTCCCACAAATAGTGCCTGGATTTACAAATTTCCTTCATGTCCTTTCGAATGCACAAATTTTATGACCTTTTCTACAAGACAGCAGTTATGCTTCATCCAGAGAATACCCAGAGGAGCAAGCAACAGGTATCTCTGATGACACAGTGCCTGTGGTCACAAATTTCCTTGATGTTATTTCCAGTGCATGCATTGTATGACTTTTTCCTACAAGACAGCACTTATGCTTCATCCCAGAGAATACCCAGAGGAACAGCAGCATGTATCTCTAATGACAGCATTTTCCCAGTTGTTTGACTCCCCAGGAATCTAGCAATGTCACCAGGTTTCACACAGCTGATGAGTTATACCCATTAGTATTCTCTCCATATCCCAAGCCAGAAGGCCAGAGAAATACCTAAGCTAAAGTAACACAAGACAAGTGTATTGGTGATGAAAGAAAAGGGACAGCGTTGATATCACTCAAAAGAGCTAAAACATTTGGAAAATTTGGCTTAGGGAGGCACTGATAGGAATGTTTGAATGTTTGTTCCTGTTTGTTCCTTCTTCCCAGGCTCCGACATGAATGGGCCCAGAGATTGGAAGGTCGAATAAAGATGCTTCAGAAGACAAGCGAAAAGCCTAAAGTGCAGGCTAGCCTGTTGCCAATTGAAACTTTTCAGCCAATGCATAAAACAGCAGCCTAATATTGTAGCAGAAATGTAAAAGGGTTTATTGGTAGCATTGAATGAATCTAATTTTGATGTTGCACAGACCAGTATGAATGTGAACAGAAATTCCAATGACATCTAAGTTATAAATGAGCAAGGAAGAGACATCAAACTTAGTTCATAGCTCACACAATCAGAAAATCATTAACAGTTCAAAGGTTATGTTAAGCTATCAGCTATGTGTGTTAGCTTCTCACATTGATCAGAAAACAATTCTTTATTTCGCATGATGATGATTATGCTGGTGGTGGTGGTGGTGGTGGTGGTGATGATGATGATGATTTAAATTTGCCTCATATTTCCTTTGTATTCCCAGATGTTTTTTCCAAACATTTTGGGTTTTTTGAGGCTGAAGCACCTACGGCTTTGAGAAGATCAATCATCTTCTTACATGGCCTGTGCTGGAAATAATAAAAGTTTCTCTAGAAATTGTTTTTGCCAAATTGAACTCTCTGCCTGCTCCCATCTTCATTTCAGTAAAAAAAAAATCTGTTGAGAAACATCTCAATTTTCCCCTTTTGAATTTAAAATTCTAGGGTTTCCATTATGTATTCTATTCACCTGTTGATGAACTATAAATTTTGTACTATACAGATTGTCAGTGTGCTCCTGCACCCATACTCAAATAATCCTCACTTAACTTTCTTCTGAGCGCACACATATAGGATTCAAATGTAAGGCTGAATCCTCAACACACTTACTAAGAAATAAGCCTCATTTAATACAGTGGGTAAGCGTGCGTCGTACTGTCCTGTTAAACTAATTGGAAAACCTTCTTGTCCCCAGTGTTGTGCAGTATAATAATATTTTTAAAAAGGCATTGGGAGAGTGAGGAGAAAAATTAATCCCTTGAAATGTAGCAGCTATTTGGGAGTGAGGAAGATTATTAGTATATGTATTTTAAAAAAAACTTAATTTGTTGCATTGGAAATCTCTTAAAGAAGATGTGAAAATCAACTAGAATTTTAGGATTTTTTAGAGGGGGGTTACATTATGGGGAACATACAAAGGAAAAGTTAAATTTCAATTTCTTCATAGGCCCTTTCCACACGGGGGGCGGGGAAACGGGGCGGCGCACGCAGGGACGGAACTTACCCTGAAGTGGGAGGCTCCTTCCCCACGGGGAGCAGCATGCATTCGCCACTCTAAAGGTCGCCGGCAGCTGCCGGCACCCAAAATGGCGGCTGGTGGCTTCTGGTGGCGCTCCGCCAATCGGGGCAGCACACCAGCCAGAAGCCCGCCCCCAGGCAGCTCTGCAGGGACGCGCTAGCACGTCCCTGCAGTTCTTAACGGGGCGCTGCGACGGGCTAGCACGTGCGAGTTTTAAAAAGACCACTTGAAAAGTGGTCTTTATAAAACACGGAGTGTCACCCCTGCGGCCGCGCAAGGGCAGTTTGAGGTGTAGAATCTCACCTTTTTTCACCGCCCTAGCGCACCCCGCAGTGTAGACGACCTCTGTGTGAGGTCGTCCCAGCGCGGGGTTTTACCCCTGTGTGGAAATGGCCATAGTGTTTTTCCAGCTAAGGTGTTACTGGGGTTCTCCATTGTTTAGCTTGCCAGCATATGCTATTCTTAACCAACAGATGTGGTGTTTAATTTATTCCAGAGTGAGAAATTGGATTGTAATGTGCTGAATAGTATTAGTAGAATTATACTTGATGCCAGGCCCATATTCAAAGTGTATAGCAATGGAGGATTGGTAAGCTGTGCAGGTTCTATAAGGAAGCAAAAAACCTTTCTGGGAGTGAAGATAACTAAGCCAGGCACAGGAGGCATGACATGATAGCGACTGGCAGATGGCCAGGTCCTAGGTTATAGCATCATCATCAGAGCCATCATGGGTTATGAAGTACAACCATGGTGGTAACTATAGGCATAGTCAATAGTGGCTACAGAAGGCAAGAGAAACGTTGAAAGCCAAGTAGGCTTCACATGAAGATTTATGATAAGGTCATGCAATGTATGGACATGGTGGAACTGAAAAGAAGGATAGCCAGACAGGAAACTTTAACTAAAAAAGCAAGAAAAGCAGAAGTTTAGCTCTTAAATGTTACTCAGATTGAAGAAGAAAAGGAAATTTGATGGTATTAAAATAGAAGGTGATGTGTCACTTGATCTCTAGTCACTTGATATACCTCTGAATCAACAGAGTGTGGCAGATGACTACATCTGTATCATCTTTAGCATGTTTGGTGAGCAAACTGTGTTGATACTACCGAATAAAAATGTGCATCTCTAGAACCATTCTTGGCAATTACAGCAAAGGTGTGTCATCTGAATCTTGGCTCAAGACTTATTATTCTTTTGGAGTATGATAAAGTGTATTATTTCTAATGCCACAGACAGACTTGATTTGGTGGTTAAATCACCAAATGCACTGCCATCATTGAGTAATAGTCCATCTCTCAGCTAACTACAATGCACAGAATTGCCCCAGTCTTCCTTCTTTTTTCTACTCATCACATGATTCTGCCATTCTCATTTAGCCCACTAAATTTCTCAGGGTGCTCTCACATGAGACTTTCACTGTGCAACCATCCCTGACTCAACAGAATTTTAGAAGGGTGGAAGCAGCATACTAGGCACCATCCTCTCTAAGTTGTAATAGAAACAACCATGTTTTCCCATGACTGGCTTGACCTTCTTTCCACAAATGTTTATGTACATAGAAAAGCAGGATTGGGGAGAGAGAGAGAGAAGGAACAGAATGTATAGCTGCAAAATGTTTTGGAAAGGTAATGCTAGAAGTCATCTGTCTTGGAAGTATCCCATTAATCCTATCCAGAGTTAGAAAAAAGCCTAGATTTTTTCTACATAGTAAATTAACCAGATCACATTAATTTGTAAAAATGAACAACCTATTGATAATGATTATACTATGTCACCATTGCATAATCAGTGTTTTCTTCCCTGTTCTGAAGCTAACCTTGGAAAAGACATCACACTAAATTGTGGGGTGATGAAGAATCATGTGAATGACTTCTCAAGCCCTTTTCAAGCATTAAAAATGAAGTTAAAATAAAGCATACAATGAAAAACTAGCCTTGCCTCCTCACTGTTCCTCCCTTCATATAGAGAGCAATAGTTTAACAAGGGGAACCTCTTCTATTCATGTGACTTTTCCACAAGAACAGAATTCTTGATGACTGGAGAGAGCTCAAGGCACAGTGGAGGCTGTCCTTTTCATATTATTGCTTTCCATCTGAAGAGAATGATGAAAGGAGATCCGGGTTAGTCTGTTGCCTGTGCTTCAGCTTAATCCTGCCCTGAATATCTGAATTAGTCTTAATTATAATGAATCACTGGTTGTATGCTGCACATTGTACGTAACTGAAACACACTAAAGAAATGACTTATTCTTAGAGGCACAGCTTTGCATGCAGAGCTAATCACATGGTTCAGAAATAGTGCATCAGTACCAACAGAAGACGTTTTGCTGACTGAAAGGAAGCCTATAGGCAGCCTACAGCTGCATGTCAACCATATATCTTTTCCCACACAGTGTCTGCCAAAGATTATATGCACATATCGAAAATAGCACAATTTAAGAAAAGCTTCAGATAAGAAATATCCATAGAAACAGCCTCCCTTGCCACAAAAATTCAGACTTATCAAGCATGTACACACATGCACACATCAGATCCAGAACTCCCCAACTAAAAACTCTGATGAGCTTAATGACAAAGTGTTCTTGATTTAGTGATGGCCAGATTTAATGTAGAGAATGAATGAATGTGACTGGCACATGTTAGAAAGGATTAAAGAGAAAGCAAAAAATCTACAGGGATATACAGAGTTTCTTTGAATGATTCAGTGTATTTTTTAATTAGAGGAAAAAAATTGTTTTGACTATGGTGTGGATTAGATTAAAATTAGAGTCAAGGATGCTTGTGTAAGTGATCAGAGAAATTGAAATTTGGCATGGAGACAGCAATGCAATTTATCAAAACATTCATGAAAAGCTATGCCAGATTCCATTTGCAATCCTGGATTAGCCCATCCAAAGCCGCTTTATGAAAGACATATTTTTGTGGGACTTGTTTTCACCACCAGCTTGGCAGTGCACTTGGAAGCGATCAACAGAGTGATTATGAAGAGTTTATACATGTTTGGGTGTGACTATATTGTCTCTTTCTTTGAATAAATTATGATGAACAATATCAGATTGAGGTTTTTAGTCTTTTGTGGGTGGTAAGAATAATACAGGGAACTTTCTTTGCTAATGATTATGGATAGTGGTATTACGGCAGTAAATACATGCAACATTTTATCAGTAGCATCGGTGAAGAAAGAGAACATGTTTTATCAGCCATCATGAAGTACATTTTTATGAAGTCTCATCTATACTGTTGACCAAATGAAATGTCATGCTCAGTGCTCAGCTAGCTCCTTTGTTTATGATTTTTCTCCATTTAATTACAAGTATGAGGCCCTGTTTTTTTCTGAAACCACAACAGTGAGAGGAAATTTCTTGGGGAGAAACATGACTGTTTCTAAACCACTTTGAAAATGTGTTCAGGACAATCTGTACTACGGATGAATCAAGAATTACAGAGGAGCCTTCCAATTCTGGAAGGAAGGTCATCTAACAGAGCAACCCTAATTAGAGTGAGGCAGACAAAATGATGCCCATCACTTCCCAAGCCCCAAGGATTTATGCTGGGGGGGAGCAAATTTTAGGCCCTTTTCGCACATGGGGGGAAACGGGGCGGCGCACGCAGGGGTGGAGCTTACCTGCTTGCGTTTTGCTCCGTCCCTGCTCCGTCCCTGCGGGGAGCACGGTTCCGCTGCTTCACACGCTGCCGAATTTCGGCGGTGCTCGGCAGCGCTCAGCAGCGTTCGGGAGCACCCAAAATGGCGGTCGGCGGCTTCCAGTGGCGCTCCGCCAATCAGGGCAGCGCGCCAGCCGGAAACCCGCCCCCGGGCAGATCTGCAGAGACATGCTACCTCGTCTCTGCAGATTCTCACTGCGAGCTGCCACGGATTAGTGTGGGCGAGTTTCATAAAAACCACCTGGGAAGGTGGTTTTTAAAAAACTCGCAGCGCCACCCCTGAGGCTGCGCTAGAGCGGTTGGAGGTGTGGCGCCTCACCTTTTCCAACCGCGCTAGCACACCCCGCGGTGTGAATGACCTCCGTCTCTGGTCGTCTCACCGCGGGGTTTTACCCCCGTGTGAAAATGGCCTTACTCTCCTCACACACCTTTCCCCTTTGCTGTTAAATTTCCCTCCTGTTACTTCCAACAGAAAGCTCATCCAGAGCTTGGAAATATTAGCACTGAAGGCAATTTATTCATGGTCACCTAAATTTGCTAACTGTTCGTTTTTGGTGTTTTGTTTTGTTTTGTTTGTTTTGTTCTTTTTGCTGAAAATTAGAAACGCATTCCTTGTTATAATTGGCAATATGGTATAACCCCTGCGGTATAGTGGGTTCAAGCTGGCTTAGAACTCCGGAGGCCTTTCCACACTACTTTGTTATAGTGCTATTATTCTACTTTCAACATCCTGTGGGATCCTGGGGTTTGCAGTTTAGGGAGGGGCACTTAGAATTCTCAGCCAGAGAGCTCTTTGGCCTCAGGAAACTATAGACCCCAGAAGTCCACAGGATGTTGAAAGTAGAATACTATCTCTGTAACAGTGTAGTGTGGAAGGACCCTGGGAGATCAGAAGTCCCCTGGTGCAGTTGTTGGACTCTGTCAAATAGGGTGAGTGTTGGAGTAGGCCTTAGAAGAAGACAGTGACAAGACTCCTCAGAGTAAATCTTACCCAGAAAACTGCAGGATAGGAGTGCCATCGATCAGAGTTGACTAAAGCCATATAACAAGAGCAACATATATGTTTTAATTTAAAGAACATTTAAATAAACACTCACACTATTCCCCCAAAGTAATAAATTAATGTGAAATGTTAATCATTACTTCACCCATTAATCTCCTTAGCATTTAATGGTTTAAATAATGATTTTATTAAAAAAAATCAGTGCAACTTTTTTTTCTCAATTAGAGAAAGCAAATTTTTCAAAATTATTAGTTTGATTACAAAATATTCTATCGAATTAGGGATATAAATTTAGTTTTAATTATTTCCAGGCTCTGAACTCACCAACCTCAGTCTGGCATAGATTAACGATCCAATTCTTGAGGCTGGGTGTTGGGACAGAGGACCCCTGGATACAATTTATCTAACACTCCCTTCCCCAAATACCCAGATCCCTTTTGGGGACTACCATCACTGTGGATACCACCAGCTGTAAATTTAGACCTAAGTAGCTTTCCAGAGACAGAACTGGGCCCCTCCAGGATAGATGTCAACTCCTCTAACTCCTTTTGGCCAGCAGAGAGTCATTGCACCCAGTCCTAACCTCCTCCAGCCAACAGTCCTGATGCTTACAATCTTCTGTCCCACATAACTCAAGAGAAAATATACAGAAGCTAGCACCAATAGAGACACATTTTTCAGACCATTGCTTCCTTGAGAAGGAAGATAATTCTCCTTTCATTCTGTTTTCTAATTACTCCAATGATGGTGGCAGGGAAACTTGCGGCCAGCACAGATGCTGACTGACATCCTACTTTCCAGTTACGGATTTGTAAACTAGACTTACAGATCTCTAACTGCTCCATATTCAGCCATGTTTGTATTCACAACTGTGACACTATTGTGTGTATTTGTGTATATGTTCTACTCTTACCTAACATTCTTGTGGTGAGCCTGTTCATGCATGTCTACAATGCTTGGGATGTGTAGGAGAGAAGGAATACATACTCAAGGAATCAGTGTCTAGTAGCTTAATACATAATGTACTGTAAGTGCTGAGATGGTGGTCTTCTGCTGGTGACTGAGGCACAGGAGGATGACATTGCCACACACACCCTGCCAGTGATGTCTGGTGCAGCAATCAGAAGGAGTGTCCCTGTCCTCAATGCAGTGGAAATCACCGGTGGGAGGAGCTTGGAAACATTATTCTACTGCACCCCAATTCTCAACAGAACAGATCTCTATCAGTTGATGCAGCTGCTGGCATCAAGCTAGGTTTGGGCAGTTGGGTCTGGAGGCAAGGTGCATTAACTGTGTCTGTGATGTAGAATCTTGGTGCTTATCTTTATCACAATACATTGTGTGCTAAGCTGCCAGACAGCAATCACACAAGTACATGTTTCCTACATATCCCAAATGCCATAGCCCTGCATGAACATGTTCATCACAAGAAAATCACGTTAGTGATAAATATACACGCATGTGTGCATGTGTATTTGTACTGGAAGGCAGATGCAGAACAGGTGGCTTCCCTGTCAATGGGGTGCTAAATCCATTCCAAGTTTTAGTATGAACTTTCAAGAAGCTATCCAAGGCACCAAACCTACCCCCAAAGTAAGCACCTTTGCTAGCTCTTCTAAAGTTTAGACTAAAATTCACAGTAAATTCACCATTGTACTGACATGGAAGCCACTGGACATCACTGTACAGATAAGCATATCTGTAGTGATACGGCCGATAGCAATGCTATTTGCTACTCATTAGCTGTTAGCATACATCATTCAACTGTTGGCATCAAAAACATACACTTAGGCTTTTCACAGGTAGCCAAGATAAGTAAGTAACAACCAAAGAACATCAACTCACTTGAAATGTGGTGTTGGAGAAGAGTTATGCAGATACTGTGGCCCACGAAGAAGACAAATAAATGGGTCCTAGAGCAAATCAAGCCTCAAGTTTCCCTAGAAGCTAAGGTGACTTGGGGCCTTTCTGCACTACACAGTTATAGTGCTATTATTCCACTTTCAACATCCTGTCAAATTCTGGGGTTTGTAGTTTCCTAAGGCCAAAGAGCTCTCTGGCTGAGAATTCTAAAGGCTCCTCCCTAAACTGCAAGTCTCAGGATTCCATGGGATGTTGAAAGTCCAATAATAGCGCTATGGAAAGGCCCTAAGCTGAGACTATCATACCTTGAACATCTCAGGAGAAGACATGGTTCACTAGAAAAGACAGTGCTCAGTGAGGTAGAAGGCAGTAGGAAAGGGGAAGACTACATTACAGAGGGAGAGACTTCAGATCAAGAAAGCTACAGCACTGAATCTGCAAGACCTGAGCAGGGTGATTGATGAGAGGGTGACTTGGAAACCTCTCATTCTTAGGGTTGCCATAAGCCAAAGGCCATTTCCACACTAGGTTCTTATAGTGCTATTATTCCACTTTCAACATCCTATGGAATTTTCAAAGGCCCCTCCCTAAACTGCAAACCCCAGGATCCCATAGAATGTTGAAGGTGGAATAATAGCACTATTAAAAGCCTAGTGTGGAAATGGCCACAGTTAACTTGAAGGATGAAATAATTTTTCAGAGTTTAAAATATCTCTATTTCAATGTTAGAAAGAGATTGTTTCTTATTTAGAATAGTTGTACAAGGATATGTCCGCTTTTTATTAAGTTAGGTTTGAGTAAAAAGGCTCATGTATCATGGATGAACGCAGACCAATGATTGCAGACAGATTCAAAACCTCTTGAGAGTAATCACTAGTTAAAAAGTCCCCCAAGAGCTGACTTTACAATTTAGATTTTAGAGTTGGCTGACAGATATGAAAAATTACTTATGCCATAAACAGACAACCTACTGCTAAGAACACTGATGAGTCTCAGGAGCGTTATTTATTCTTGCAACTACACAGAATGTATTTCATTATTAATCGGGCTCCTAATAGCATTCATTACAGACAGTTGTATGCCTGTAACTACTCTGTGAAGACCTAAATGCCACTCATTTCTAATCAAAAGGAAGCTCCAGAGATTACTGAGGGCCTGCAGATTAGAGACAAGTTGTCTCTTTCTCCATACAAAAACAACTTCTTGTTTCCTCATATATATTTATTTGTTCCAGTTAAGCATTATCAAAGAAAATCACTCTCTGCTTCTTGACAAATACTGCTTTGCACTGGCACCATTTCTGCACTAGCCTGTTATAGTGCTATTATTCCACTTTCAACATCCTATGGAATCCTGGGGTTTGTAGTTTAGGGAGGGGCTTTTATGTATTATGCCCCTCCCTAAACTGCAAACCCCAGGATTCCATAGGATGTTGAAAGTGGAATAACAGCACTATAACAGGCTAGTGCAGAAATGGCCTATATTGCCTGAGGTCACTGTTCTACTGTCTGTATGGTAAGTGAGGAACAACCAAACAAGGCTGCTTCCATGCTGGATGAAATTCATTCTAACCCTGTTTTCAATTTTATAAATGATGCATATGCCTAAAGTGAGCAAATACTCCATGGGAATAGGCTACCTCAGAAGGCGGTGGTCACTCTGCCACTGCAGTTTTTAGTGAGGTTGGATGGCCATCTATCAAGAGATGCTTTATATGTAGGTTTTCAGAACTGTGTTGGGTTGGATAGACTTTAGGATTCTTTTCCTTTCTACAGTTTTCTGCTTCTTTTACCTATTCTAGCTGGCCTTTGTCTCGATCCTCTCCTATTCTGCAACACAACACAACTGTGACACTCAGGAATAAGACAGAAAGGTAGGGTGTTAGTGGTGTAGCTATATGGGGTGTGTGTGAGGGCATTGACCCTTTAACTGATCATTCTGTCCCTCAATGAAATTTTTCTTCAGTCCTCAAATCTCTAGCATTAGAGAGAGTTAGATAATTACATTTGTTAACACCAAGAACTCTTATATTTGCTATGTTTGCATTCACTTAGTAACTTTGCTTGCCCCTTTTCTTTGGATGCCTAAACTGTACAGTGGTCCCTCCCCTTTTGCAGGCTAAGCACTCATAGATTTGATTATTTGAGAGTTATTTTATTTAAAAAATCTTACTCTATTTGTCCCTGCCACAGAAAATATATGTTCTGTCTAGGAATCTCTAGGTCCTCCAGTGCATTCTATGGTCCACTTCTATGGTCCAAGTGGATTATTGAGTTGCACTGGGGGACCTAGAGATTCCAAAACAGAACACTTCTCTAAGCATTGCTAGATCCTCCAGAATGACTCTATGGCCCGCTTCTGCTGGAAGTTGACCATGGAATCACTCTGGAGGACCTAGAGCAGAGCTGTCCAAACTTTTCATGTTGGTGACACACTTTTTAGACATGCACCATTTTGTGACACAGTAATTCAGTTTTACTAGCAAACCAGAGGTTAAACTAACACCTTGTAAGAGATACAGACCCTCCCTTTCCGCATCTTACCTTTTTGCGGAGGTGGGGGGTGGCGTTCACACAAGCAGCCTCTTGCGCAAGGTGCTCACTTCGTTTCTCCTTCCTTACTGCAGCTGGCTTGCTGGTCATGCGAGTGCCACACGAATGCCCTGCCCCTTCCTACCACAGCACAACCTGGGAATTGCAGGCTAGCGCTGAGGCAGGAAGCGCGACCGGCCCAGCTCCTGACGTACCGCAGCGCAAGTAAGTGCGCGCAAGCCCCGGGAGCCTTGTGCGACCGCGCACCATTTTCGGCTTGCGTTAGACTCGTGAGCGTCACGTAAATGGGAGTGCGTCATACGGACCGCCGCTCCAATTTATGCGATGCTCAAGGGGCCCTCTTGCAAAAGAAACTGCGTGTGAAAAGGGCCATAAATTGGAATAACAAAAGGTATGAAGACACAACGCATCTCATGAAAACCTTTCATATATTTTTAAAAATACATGATTTATATAAAAAAATACCTTTCCAAGATTGTAGGCAACACACCTACACACTTCAGGCAACACACTAACGTGTCACAGCACATCGTTTGGAAAGCCCTGACCTAGAGAATCCTAAAGAAGTGTTCTCAGATTTTTTTTTTTAAAAAAAACAACAACATTCATTATTTTTATTTTTCAACTTTTACAGGGGGCTTGCACCTCTAACCTCCATGAAAGTGGAGGGCTCATTGCATTTCTAAAGCTCAACTCCTGTTTTAAGTTATTGCATTGCTAGAAATTTGGAGACTGAAGAAAAATTTTATTGGGGGAAAATTCACTGGGGAGCAGAATATTTACTTGGAGGCCAATGTCCTCATTTAGCCCTTCCCTTCCTCAGTAGCTATGCCCCTGGAGAGTGGCCAGAAGGAAAAAGGACAAGGCTCCTCTACCTTTAATCATTCTGAGAAATATGGCATTTCAATAAATGTAGAAGAGGTGAGTATTACACAGTCTTCTTGATGTAACTGGACTACAGCTCCCAGCATTCCTCCTCACTGATTATGCTGGCAAGGGTTGCTGGCACTTACATTGCAGAAGGATCAGGGAGGCTACCTGATTCCCACCTCTGAACTATATCTTGTTCGACAAACTGCAATTGCTGGAATTTCTTCATCTGAGCAACTATTAATGGTGGAGACACCTTGCCATTTTTCCATTTGACTACCCTAGAGAAAATACTGGCGAGTGCTGGAAGAAACAGAGAAGCCACTTGCTTTAGGTGGCATTTGGGACTCCTCCATCTGAACCAATAGTGCTGGTGTGTCAGCCCAGCAGCACCTAAATGGTTCACTAAGCACCCATCTGTCATAGGTGAAATTACCACTGCTACAATAAACCTACAGGATACAACAGTTGTTCTCTGCTCTCTCAAATAAACATCCAATAAAGTGGAACTGGGTTGCTTCAGGTTCCACTAATGCTATATACAATTTGCACTAGTGACAAATCCTCTACGTTGGCCAAGCTAATGGTTCATTTATGATTTGTGTTTGGATAACTGATAATTGATTGAAATATTCTTCCAAAAGGGTTTTAAAGATGCAGCCAACTTGATCCAAAATGTTTTATGCTTCAAGGGTAGATTTTGGCCATTTCCACACTACAATGTTAAGAGTGCTTTATTCCACTTTCAACATCCTGT
Organism: Iguana delicatissima; assembly: GCA_948472985.1. NCBI lineage: Eukaryota > Metazoa > Chordata > Lepidosauria > Squamata > Iguanidae > Iguana > Iguana delicatissima. Next base: position 20,606 of record CAOKZL010003849.1, on the reverse strand, counting down.
GGAATTCTGGGGTTTGTAGTTTAGCGAGGGACATGTAGAATTCTCAGCCAGAGAGTTCTTTGGTTTCAGTAAACTACAAACCCCAGAATTCCACAGGATGTTGAAAGTGGAATAAAGCACTCTTAACATTGTAGTGTGGAAGTGGCCTTTAAGTGTTAAGTTTTCCAAGTCCAGAGAGCCGTATGTGGGTTTGCTTCAAAAAAAGCTTGCAACCAATATTGCTTTTCTCCTTAACACCCAACAGATTTGAGAATTCATAATGAGCCTTGCCACATTTATTCAGCCTGTTCTATGGGTTGTCTATTTTTCCATTCATTCTGTTGCTGAAATCCTATTGTTTTCATTTTTGAACACCTCACTCAAAAGTCTAGCCTGCACATTCCCAACAGACATTCATTTCCTATTGTTTCACAAACTGAACTCCCTAAAAAGAAGAGTGAAAATTTCCGAACAACCATGACTGAATTAACTTTCTTGAATATGTTTGCCATGCACCACAGGGGAACAGCAAGAGCTTATGCAATGATGTGAAAACCATTTCAGTGAAAATGACAGGATGAATTGCATAGACCAGTAGTCTCCAACTTTTCTGAAATGGAGATGCAACTTTAACCCTAACTTTTAATGTAGGACCCACTTTTGGTGGGAGCCATTATAAGCTATACATGCACAAGCCCACATTCATGCAAAGCATGTGTTCTTCTTATTTGCATCCTGCTTCTTCTCTGATAATAAGAAAACTCCGGACTACTCTTTAAGACAGGTGTGTGTGTGTGTGTAGGTGTCTTCAGGTAGCCTGTTGACTTTTGCAACCTCATTAATTTCATAGAGTTTTCTTAGGCAAGGAATACTCAGAGGTGGCTTTGCCAGTTCTGTCCTCCAAAATACAGCCCACAGCACCTGGTATTCTTTTGTGGCCTCCCATCTAAATACTCACTAGGGCTGACCCTAAACAGCTAAACAGCTTTCAAGATTAGGGAGGATCTGGTGCCTTTAGGACAGGCAATTGCACAGGGGAAAAGGGCCATGTCTCCCTCTCCCCCCACACACACACACACTGGCAGGCCACACCTTCATGTTTTGGCATGCCAGCTGTGACATCATTTCACTTCTGGATGCCATTCTGATCAATTTGGGGCTGGCTTTTTTTTTCTTTGGGAACTCTGGAAGGTGTGGGAAGTAAACTACAACATTTATGGCTGCTTTTAGATCCAACTGGCCAGTTTTCCAGGGGCCAATCTCCCCAAAATTAAAATTAAAAAAAAATACATATCTGGGGTCTTTGGGGTGCTCCAAGGAGCCCCAGAAACTACACTTTGGCATCCCTGAGAACTAACTGGACCGGATTAAAGATTTTTGAGGATGATACAAAAAAAAATTAAGACAGGATCATGCTCAATTCACACATCCCTTTTGTTCACAGTATATTAATTATTTTAACAGGCACTCAGCTGGAGTAGAAAGCACTAAACATTAGATAAAAGAAAAGTTTTCTAGAAAATAAAATACAATAGAACATTGGTGAAACACTGGGAAAGACAGAGGTATTCTTTCCTTCTGGAACAGAAATGCTAAAGAAAAACTCTCTCTCCTTTGTCCCCACCAATTAAGTCTTAAAAACTAAGCTGACAAAGAGAACTGCCTTGTTTTATAACTTCAGAGGGCAGATATTCACAGCAGGGGAGATAACCTTTCAGCTTTTGTGATATTAACAGCTTCAAGGTAATGTCCAACAACTTAAATTTTGGCACAAGCTAGAGTGAAAACAATGCGGTAAAGTTATGTGCCTCTAGAATAGTCCCAGGAACTGGTTTTCTGCCCATGGGATCCTCCCAGAGCCACATGGACTGATAAAGACGAAAGTGAAGTGACTAGAAGTTCACTTGAGCTTTTGAAAAATTGTGTTTGTTTATGTTAAAGGATGCAAGGGGTGCTTACAACCTATTTAAAATATGAATTTCCATTCCCAGAGACTACCAAAAGGGATAATTCACCCTTTTTTCTTTCTTTCTTTCTTTCTTTCTTTCTTTCTTTCTTTCTTTCTTTCTTTCTTTCTCTCTTTCTTTTTTTCTTTCACCAGAAAAAAGGAAAGTCTAGTAAGTTAGGAAGGGTCAAGGCTACAAAAAAAAATCAGCTCTGGGGTCCCATGCAGCCCTGGGATGGCACTTTGTCTATCTCTTCAATAATGCAAAGATGAGCAACTTATAACCATCTCTTTGTTGCTGGGCTGCAGCTCCCAACATCCCTCACTATTGGCTATGCTGCTTGGGGGTGATGAGAACTGCATTTGAACAACATCTAAAAAGCTGTGAAGTTGTCCTCTCTGCAATAAAGAAAATAACAAAGAAATAAAATGCTCTCCATTGGCCAAAACATTTGCAACATTTTGCACTAGTATAAGTTTCCAAACAGGCTTCAAGAGCAGCTCCAGGTAGAGCATATTATGCTAACACAATCCTGATAAAACAAGGCATGGGTCCAAAAGTCCAGACATCAAGCAGAGCTGGCAGAAAATGCAGCAAAAGTGGTTCTAGCTGTAGTTGTCACCTGAAAATCCAAAAGGAAACCTGGATCTAGGATTTTTCTCAATCTACAAACTTCATTTTTTGAGTGATAGTAACCCTGTCCAAAAGAATCTGACTTCCTATCTCTGAATCAGTTGACCTCCTGGCCAACAACATAGTCCTGATTGAGTTTCAGTTTGTCCACCTACATCCAGCCCATCACTGACTCCAGACAATGGTTCAGGACTTCCATTGCTTTCTTGGTCTGAGATTTTTTTTCCCTCTCTGCTTGGTGTGACCCAAGGACAAGCCAGGTTACAGGAAGCACAGCCCACCGCTTTTGAAACTGAATCTCCTGTGTGTTTTTACAAGTGCTAATTTAGGGGGTGGGAGAAATTATATGGTTTAATTTGGGATTACGACGACACTTCAGTAATGATCCCTCCCCAAAGGCCTGAGATAGTACAAAAATCTGTACTAGACTAAGACTCCTAAAAATAAAGTTTATGACATGCCGTACAGCTGTAGTGTTGTTCAGTTACAAGTGACAGATTCATCAACACACATATACGAACATTAAAATATTGTGAGCTGCTTTCACAAAAATAGATTATTTAAAGGGCATGCCAAGGGGTAATTCCAAAGCTTTTTGAAAAGGGCACACTTCCTCCATGTATTTAATGTTCCAAAAGCTCTCCTACTAAATGTTTGAAGTCAATGCTGCACAATGCGGTTTGTTGTTGTTGTTGTGTACCTTTAAGCCATTTTCAACTTACAGCAACCTGAAGGCTATCATGGGGTTTTCTTACCAAGATTTGTCAAGAGGGGGTTTGCCTTTGGCTTCGTCTGAGGCTGAGAGAATGTGACTTGCCCAAGGTCAGCCAGTGAGTTTCCATAGCCAAGCAGGGATTCAAACCCTGGTTTCCAGAGTCATAGTCAAATCACTGCGCCACACTGGCAATGTGGTACAGCATGGCAGTGCCATAGATTGCCATGAAAAAGCTCCTAACCAAAAAAAACCACCACATATAAAAGATGTATGGGATCTAGTTTTTCAAAATAAAAGACGCACATAGATAAGGCAAGCAGAGATCTCTCACATCTGACATCCTACATAGCTCTCCCCCCAAGTGCTTTTCTTTCAGTGCAGCTGACTTTCCACAAGTCTTCCCATCTTTTAAAAACTTGGGCAGAGGCCCATCTCTCAGTCCACCATCAGATGTAAATCTGGTAAGAACGTGAAATAGGGCCTTCTGGCCCTTGATCCCTGCCAAGTGACGTTTCCTCAGCACCTTTTCTGTTGCCCTTCTGCCAGCAGGCAAAGAACTCTTTATACAGTGAAACCTTTGGCAGCTGGTCTTATCTGCTGCTAAACATGGTCTGTCTAGTTGGGTGTTGGCTTTGTAGTTTATTATTGTGTTCTTCATTGTGGTTTTCAGTTTATTTGTTTTACCATATATTTTTAATCAATACTCTGTTTTTAAGCTGCATTTTATTTGCTGAATTCAGTGCCTTTTTGATGGAGGGCTCAGGCATACATTAAATAAATAAGCAATAAATGTCAAGACTTGAGTGAGGATTAAAATGAGGGAGAGAGGGAGCCTGCAGGACATATGCCACAGCCAAAGCTTGCTCCTCATTTTCATTTTACTTTGGATCAATTTGCGAATCAGACCATTGTTCCCTGTTTTATACATGACTGAGAGAAAATATGGGTGTGACAGGTCCTTACTTCTTCCAGATTGATGTGGCAGTTCTGCGTTTAAACAAACAAGTTTGCTGCCATCATTTGTTGCTCAGACTTCAGACATTTTAAAGGTATATCTCTTTTTAAACAAACAAACATATAAAATGCCCAGGCTTCTAGTTTTAAATCCAGTTTCCTGGGAGTACACCCTCCTGAATTCAGCAGGCCTTAATTTTGAGTAGAAATATATTTGATTGTTACAGAAGCCACACAAAAATGCTAACTTGCGAACTCAATGATGCCAGTATCTGTTTCTCTGAAGAGGGTTACAACAACTTCAGGGTCCGTGTGTGTATTGGGGAGGGGTGTCATTGGGAAAATGGACACTGGGGGCGGGGAAATTAAACCCTTCCTGTCCCAATACAAATCATCCCTCTCCTTGGCACCTTTTCACAGAAACACTGAGACACAGATATTTCTGACACCACTTTAAGTATGAGTTTGTGTAAAATATAGGCTTGCTTATTCCAGAATATTTCCAGAATTGCCTAGATAAAGTAGCATTCTAGTTCTCATTTTTCTTGTCTTTTTCTTAACTTTTCTTTTTTCCAGCGATGGGAGAATCCCCACCTGCTAGAATTATCCTTTCAATGGAAGTCTTTGTTGAGTTTACACTGGCAATTCTAACTAGAATATTTCCTTTTCCCCCTATGTTTAGCCATCTCTACTGCATGAAACTCTTTATTTTATAATCAGAAACTTTGAGAGGTAAACAAGCATAACAAGGTTTTCTTTCCCTTCATGGCTCCCCAACCATCTGGTCAGCCGGTGTCACAATTCAGAAACCTCTTAGTGCTGCCCTATGAAACCAATATTGGGAGTTCTTGTTCCTAGCTTGGCCCAAAGAGGGCTCTGAATGCAGAGCACATATAATCCTGGATGACTCATTGGGTCAGGTTCCAGCTAAAATCCTCTGTATCCCTTGGCATTTCAGCCATGCATCCTTTGGCAATTGCTCCCTTTCCTTGCTCTTGATTTATTTATTTATTTTTGTCTACTCCATGTGTCTGTAACGCTGTGACAAGGGAAATAAGATTACATTAGATTATACTCAGTGACTTGGCATAAAGTAGAAAAACTCTTACAAAGGAAAGAAAGACACATGGATAAAAATATGATAATTAAAAAGAAAGGTAGTAAATGTGGAATAAAAGAAAAAAAATTAGATCTACTCTTCAGACTCAGATTGAATCCACACGCCAACACCCAGGAATGAGCTGTGCTGCATGGTCTGGCTCAGAAATTACCTGCCATGAATTCACTGGCTTGTCTAGAAAAATGTAAGATTACAAACTATAAAGAATGGTCCTGATGAAATGCGTTTTAGTATTACTAAATATTAAATTCATTCTTCTGTTTGAGGAAAGAAATAGCTTTCCCTAGCTGATGCTCATGAATTTATTTTGAAAGTGAGCCCAATGCTAATCATGAATTTTTGTTGCTCCAGACTACCATTCCAATCTTTTTAAGCATGCATCTCCTTTCCTGTTTTTTCATTCTTTACAAATATGTGCCTCTTCCTTCTTTGCTTCTAAACAAAGTATTACAATTTTATTCACTCTTTATATGCATGCACATACAACTCATAAACAATTGCAAGCACCTTTCCCATTCCTAAGAGAGGCTATGTGTTTCTCTGTAGTTTTTAAAATCTTTGTTTTCTTTTTGGATAGGTACTATGGATTTTTTTTTAATTTAAACATACATTTCTTTTCAAAACAGATAGATTTATAAAAGCCCTCACTACGAATTTAATATCATGGGGAAGGAGAAAGAATATCAAACAACCTATCAATAGGTGATACCACATCCTGCAGAAGCAAGTGTTCTACTCACACATTTTATGAATCTTGTTTTTTAAAAGAAATACCAGACAGACATAGCTTTATGCTTGCTTAAATAGGTATATGTATGAGATAATGGTACAATGTAACAACACTTATCAATATAGAAAAGTACAGATTCCAAATGAAACGTTTCTATTCATTTAATACATGCCCTGTCATGAACGGACATCACTCATTAGAGAAAGCAATAATGCCTGGGAAGATAGAATGCAGCAGGAAAAGAGAAAGACCACATTACAGGTGGATAGACTCAATCAAAGAAGGAACAGCCCTGAGTTGATGAGACCTGAACTGGGCCGTTGATAACAAGGTGACTTGAAGATCTCTCATTTATGGGATAACCATAAGTCAAAGCCAAGTTGATGGCAATTCACAACAACATGCATTTAGTAGCACAAAAGTGGTAAGTCTCAAACACAGGTTACTGCTGCATGGAACAAAAACAGTTTGTAATGCATGAAACAGTAGAATCCTCCTCCCTACCTCAGCAATGTCTACCATGTGATGACACCATAAACTCCATAGGGTTTTCTTAGGCAAGGGATACTCAGAGGTGGTTCACCATTGCCCTCCTCTGAAAGGAATACCAACAATACCAGATATTCTTTGTCAGTCCCCCACCCAATTACTAACCCAGCCAGACCCTACTTATCTTCTGATCAAATGGAATCTGTGCCTTCAGGGTATTTAAGCCTTTTTGTCAACCAGGTACTTTTCTGATTAACAACAAAGATGCAAAAGAACCTTGGGCTTCGTTGTCGAGCAAACTTTAGCCTCTATAATAGCTCTTGTGAAATATCTGAAGAACTGACATGCAGAAGATGGGACTGACTTATTCTCTGACACTCCAGAGGTTAGCACTGGAATCAGCTGGTGGAAGGTAATGCTTAAAAAGTAGAAGAAACTTTGAATGATTAAAAGCTTCAACACTGAAAAATACTGGCCATTTCTGCACTACACAGTTATAGTGCTAGTATTCCATTTTCAACATCTCAGGTTTGCAGTTTAGGGAAGGCATTTAGAATTCTCAGCCAGAGAGCTTTTTAGCCTCAGTAAACTACAAACCCCAGAATTCCATAGGATGTTGAAAGTAGAATAATAGCGCTATAACAGTGTAGTGCTGAAATGACCATTGTCTTCCAGGTGGTGGACACTGTTCCATTACTGGTATTTAAGCAGAGGGCAGATGGCCACAAATCCTTTCACCTCATCCCATTGCATGAGGCAAAGGTTAGACGATTGATGGATGGATTGATTCCCATTAACCAGCACAGGTCATTACAGTATATAAAAATGGACTAGACTAGGGCCCTTTTCGCACAGCATTTTCCATGCGAAAGGGCACCTGGAGCATCACACAATTGTGAGGAGTGATCTGCATGACACACTCATAATTGCGCAACGCTCCAGGGCACCAATCTCACACCTTTTCATTTTGTGCTAGAAGCCAAAAATGGTGCGCGATCATGCATTGCTCCCAGGTCCACACACACTTACCTGGCATGCGGAGCATCCAGAGCCGCGCCGGTCGCGCTTCCTGCCCCAGTCCAGCCTGGGAAACTCCCAGGCTGCATTGAAGAAGGAAGAGGCAGGGCTCTGGCGTGAGCAGGCAGCTTGTGCAGAGCCTAAGGACCCTGGACGCGAGAGCCTTTCTCCAGAGGCTGCTCGTGTGATCCCCACACCCCAGTGCCAGAAGAAGGTAAGGTGCAGAAAGGGCCTAGATGTTGTTTCATATGGACTACAACATACGTTAGAGCTGGCCCAGAAGTCACAAGAAAAACTAGAAACTAGTAATTTTTGGAAGATACATCAGTATGATGAATAGAAAGTATTTTGAAATCTGACTACTTCAACTCCTCTTTACAGTAGTACAGATTGATTCTTTTTACATAGGTACTGTACAATTTGCACCATTTTATTTTGTGCTGAATAACATTCAATATAATATGGCAATGAGGAAACAAACCAGGATGGTCTAGTGACAGAGAGAAATTCAGGGAGCAGCAGTCCAGAAAAGGAAAAATTCCATGTTAGTATGTTGTATGAAATGCTGGAGGGTGAAATGGATGTTCCAAAAGTCTGGGAAATGTAGGGGTTTCCAATATTATATTTTCAGGCACAGTCCATGGAGCACACACTCAAAAAGCCACATTCAAAGCAGCAGAAGAAATGACAACAAGTGCCCTTATGGACCCATATGGCCATGTGACAGAGTATGAATACAAAATAAACATGAATATGGTAAAGTATAGCTTTTAACTGTGTTTTGGTAGAACAGCATTCCTTGAGGTTCTTTTGTGCATGTGTGTGTGTGTGTGTGTAGTGGTTTGAGCATTGGAGTACAATGCTAAAGGCCAGGATTCAATTTCCTGCTCAGCCATGGAAACCCACTCAAGCACACCACACACTCTCAGCCCCAGAAATCCCCATGATAGGTCGATAGATTCACCTTAAGGTCACCATAAATCAGAACTGACTTGAAAACACACAACAACAACAACAACAACAACAACAACAACAACAACAACAACAACAACCATCCATCTATTCAGAAGCCGGCAGCTTTTATATACCAATATATACATCCCTCTCATCCTCAGTGACATCACAATGATGCCATAGCAATGATACACAACAGGAGATGGTCCACCACCACTTAAGAAATTTGGTTTCCTCTGTTCTAATAAAATGTTGTAGTAAAATGTTTTCCTTGCATTCCCTGAATACTAATTTTCTTTGCATTATAATAAGGGCACAGATATCTCCATTCATGATATCCTTCTGAACTTTGGGGAAGTGCATGCAGTTCTAACACAGTTCTTCCTGCTTATTCCCTCAGAACTTAAACATTTCTACTTCAAGTGTCAAGCTGAATATGAAAGCAGCCAGTTAAATCTAACGTTAGTTTTACCTAGAGTACACAGACTGGAATCAAGGTTAGCACCAACTAACTTGAACTCCATTTCTTTCAATCAGGCTACTATAAGTAGAAGTAACACTGAGCTCTATTTTTAAGTTTTATGAGCTCCTAGGGGAGAGAAACAGTTCTTTTGGGGTTTTTTCTTCTTCTTTCTTAGCAGAAGTTAGAAGGAAGACATGGAAAGGGTTAGCTAAAGCCTGGTAGATTACAAATTGAAAATTTACGGCCACTGCAGATAGTGTCACAGACTGCAATTTTCACATTCTCTTGCTGTTGGCTGTACTAACTAACTTTGATGAGAATCACAGTCTAACTTCACCTGGAGGGGCACACATTTCCCATGTCTGTTGTACAGCTTGAATTTAGAGCAAAAAGAGCTGAAGAAAGCAATAGTGGTAGGGAAAGAACTAGATATGCTTGTGCTACTGTGTTCAGGAAAGCATGGTGAGGAATATCTGCAGGATTATACTGTTGGATCCACTCGTCCTCCAACAACTTCCCTTTCCACAGGGTTGTTTTCCTGCTGCTCAATGGCTATGTTCCTCACAGGAGTAATCAGCCCTTGTTTCCCTGCCCCCCACTCCTGTTTTCCCTGAATGTTTGAAGGCTATCTAGTAGTTCAACCAAGGGAAGAACAGGCAAGGGACTATGAAGATTAATGCACTAGCCATGAATTTATGAATGACTAGACTAATTGGTCCAGTTTAATGCCAGCTTAATTTGTTAATCTTTCTGTTCCAGAGAAACATTTCCAGAAAACAGCATGAAAGATTGTTGGGAGCACAGGAGGCTGCCCTGAGGCTGCATTAGGAGAATGTGTACGAAATGCACACACAGGTAGGACAAAAAATATATCTCCTTTCCCACATAAATGCTGTATTTCCTGCAGCCACATTTTGGTTCTTCTGAACAGTGGTGGTAAGATTGGACCAGAGAAGCAACTGCCATAATCCTGCAGGAAATTATGAGCTTGCCCAGCAAGGGTGTGGAGAGGCTCCACAGTCATGGTCCTAATAAATCCTACCTCAGCTATCCTTGTTGGATTCTTATCGATCTTCTGCTATATGAAATAGTACCACCTTTGCTACGGAGGAAAACCAAGATGATAGGTGAAGCCCAAAGAGAAGCTTGATTAATCTAATTTATTTAGCTTCTTTATAAGCTGCGTTTCAGGACCACAGTCTTCTCAAAGTGTCTCACTTAAATACAATGCAATACAATTCAGCATCAAGCACATCCACAAAATCACATCTGTAGCATAAACTAATGTCTTCCATCAGCCTGTGTCTGCCTATCATGTTACACAAATCTATATACTTAATTACAGAGTGTTATCTAATACACACATTCTTAACAGTAGACAGTTGCATGGACAGGTTTCTAAGGGGTTTCATGAACAAATTGCAAAACATACTGTTGTCTTCAAAGAAAATTTTCTTTATGGAAAGAAATTTTTACATCAAATTATGTTATTAAGGTGCTGTTGCATTCCTAAAGAGAGTAGAATGACAAGGGAAGTAATTAAGTATGTTCAGGTAACTCAAAAGTGAGTCAAAAAAGACTTATAAATGAGTCCTACAGCAAACTGAGCCTGAATTCTCCCTACAGTCCAAGATGACTAAGCTGAGACTGTTGTACTTTGGACATATCAGGAGAAAACATGACTCACTAGAAAAGACAATAATGTCTGGCAAGGTAGGAGGCAGCAAGAAAAGACCACCCTACAGCTGGATAGACTCCATCAAAGAAGCCCCAGTCCTGAATTTGCAAGACCTAAGCAAGACTGTTGATGACAGGGAGACTTAGAGAGGCCTCCTTCATAGGATCATCATACATCAAAGTTAACTTGATGGCAGTTTAGGACGCAAGTAATTGTCATCATTGTGCTATGTTGTTTCCAATAAAATAAAATAAATTCTATGCAAAATCTTCTGTATCTGTATTTATGTGCCTTCTTCAGGAATAAGGGACACATGAGCCAAAACAAAAAGGTTGAACCACTAATCTAATGCGACCAAGACGAAGACCCTGGTAACTTTTTGGAACCAATCCATCATCTCCTTCAGTTGACTCTCAAACAATTTTTCATATTTGGGGGTGCAATTGTTTTTTGCTTGAGAATGCATATCTATAAACTGGTGCAGACTTGGTACATATGCACAAGTTGACGTCATGAACATTTAGAGCAAGTTTAAGGCTGATTGGCAAACTGTAAAAAAAAAATCTGCTTCTGGTCTGTTTTGGTGGAATATATTAAACAAATTTTAGGTATTACCAGTAAAATGTTTGCTTTCTTCAAAACATGAACAATATCATCAACATCAGTGGTGAGGAAATATCCTACCTAAATATTTTTTTTAAAAAAAAATGCTGTTTTAGATAAATCAGTCATAAGAATTCTGAAAAACACCACTAGGAGCAAATACCTCTAAAAAGTTAAAAGTGAAAGGAGCTGCACCTCGGGAAGCTAAACACGAGGAGTCATAATTCTTTTAATTTATCTACAACCAATATAGGTGTAAATGGAATATGACAAAATGTCTATTGCAGATCATTTTTCACTTGGGCCACGGAAGCAAGCAGCATTAGCACTTTTGCTGTTGTATTTTGCGTGAGTTTGTCTGTGTGATTTCTTTTTTATTTCATTTTTCCTTTTTACAGTATTTAAAACAGCAAATGCTCTATGGTAATTAGGTAAACAGTTCATAAAATGCACAGACACAAAACTGATTAGGCAAATCATAGAACAGAAAAGAGCAGTCTGTTATCTCCACTTCACAGATGAATTAAGTAAGAAGCCAAACTCTTGTCTTCTAATGGCCAACATTGTGATGATGATACTGGAACTATACTGGATTGGATCCAGACTTAGATATATTGAAGGTCAATGCACTGAAGAGCTAGCTTGGTATAGTGGTTAGACCATTGGATGATGATTCTGGAAACCAGAGTTTGAATCCCTGATCAGCCATGGAAACCCACTGGGTGATCATGGACAAGCCACACACTCTCAGCCTCAAAAAAAGGCAAAGACAAACCCCTTCTGAATAAATCTTGCCAAGAAATGACAGAGTCACCATAAGTTAGAAACAGCTTGAAGGGGCACAACAACAAAGCACTGTGATCAGTCAGATTTAAGTCACACTGATTTCACTAGGCCTTCTCTAGCTATAATAATTCTGGATCCAACCCACATATTACAGTATCTTGCTCATTCTTTTGAATTTGCAGTAGGACACAATAGTTATCTTTTTCTCATGGCAATAAAAGGAAGCATTCTGAGCATGACACAAGATCTTAACACTTTTCAATCAGACAGCATTTTTTAAACAAAGAACTTTACATGCATTTTCTCAATACATCTCACAACAGGCTTTGTAAAGTAGGGAAGCATTTTGTTGCAGCTGGGTGGACTCAGACTACATTGGGTCATCCAAGAGCACCTGAACAATGCTGAATCATCAACAGTGTAACTGGATTAAATATTCCAAGGGCCTCAGTGGGTTAAGGGCCCCATGCTGCTATTGACAGAAGACACATACACAAACAATCTGCTGGTACAGGATGCTGTCAAGACACAAATGCTCCTGGGGAGGAGAGATGTTGAGCTGTCTTTCCAAGTACTTGTAGCATGGACTGCCTATCCCAGCCCAATTTTCTAACTATAGATGAAGTGAAACATTGGGATCACCACCTCTAAGACTTAGGCCATTTCCGCACGGGGGACTTAAAACAGCTTAGTGCGTCCTCTCACGGAGGTCATCTGCACCTTGGAGCAGACTAGGTCCAGATTGCTTACCTCAGATCCGCACCTCAGTCCGCGCCGAAACACCCCCAACTAGTCCTCCAGTGCGCTTTTTAAACAATGGTAGAAAACCGTTCTTTAATTTTTCGGAGTGTGCCATTGCGTACCTGCTCCCTTGTGCAGATTCGCAGGCTTGCACCAATGCGAGCCTGTGATCTGCGGAGGGTGGGCTTTAGGCGTGGCGAGCTTCGCAGTTGGTTGGGACCCACGAACAACCGGAAGCCACCATTTTGGAAGCCGGAGCAGTGCGGATCTAAGACCTCGCACTGCTCCAATTCACCCTGGACGAGACGAGGAGCCCTGTGGAAGGGCTTAAGGGACAGTCCTCATTGGTCCGTGCCCAGAAAGATCCTGTAAGTACCGGCACGAGCGATTCCCTCACCTCGTGCAGAAATGGCCTTAGCCTGAATTGCATCAGCCTAAGACACAGATAGGGAGTACCAGAGTTACCCCTTGAAGGCCTTCAAATGACTGGCTCTGACTCCACCCCTCCCTGACTCTACCCCTCTGACTCCCTTGCCTGGTAGCATGAAGCCCACTCCCACTCCACTCCCACAGTAGAACTCACACACCTGCACAAAGGTGGCCTGTTTATGGAACTGCTTCAGGGGCTCAAACGCCTTATTCCACCCTTGTGACTAAGACAAGATTTGAACCAGGATTTTCCTGTTTCAAGTTTTCATCTGGGACTGTGAACACCCTTTTTCCTATTGTAGTCTTCATTCCTACAAGCAGCGACCTATTGACATTAGGCAGAGCTGAAGCCAGCTGGAGGTGAAGCTACAACCAAAAGTAGGAATGGCCACCATATTTCTTGTTGTCTCTTCTCACCCTCTTTCTCTTCATTTGCTTTTCCTTTTCCTCCCCATTCAGCATGCTGTTGTCCGAGATGTGAACTCATCAGTTGCAGAGGACTGCCCAAGAACCTGCATTGGGAGATGTATCATAAAGTTACACGAAGGTGGAAACATGATATATTCCCCTATCACCTCCTCCAATACTCAGTTTTTAGCTGCTAGGCTCACCTTTTAGCTCACCATTTAGTGGCCAGTGGAGAGTGGTGGGCATCAGAGAAGCATCTAGCTATGTCCCTACAGCAGGATAAAGAAAGATGGCATCATTCATCAAGCTAAGGTGAATCCTGGAGAAATTCTGGTTGTTGCGTGAGGTCTGTAGAGAATTCTGACCCCTACAGTGACTGATTAAAAAAAAATGTATGGTCTCATAAGTCCAATTTAAGCTGTTGTGAGTCAGTAACAAGATGCCATCGTAGGTAACCAATAGTTATTGAAATCTGGCTGAGAGCCACAGGTTACCCACCACTTGTTTACATGCATAGCTGCTATATGTGACCCTAAACCGATAGGAGTAAAATCATGGGCTTGTGGTTCTAAGTATGTATTTGACGTCATCAGCAAAAGACCATCTTCAGTTCAGTGAGTAAACCAAATACCACAAAAAGGGGGGAAATGGGGTTTCCTAACACTGGATATATGAGTAAAAGAAAGAGGAGGGAAGAAGAATGTTGGAGCAAGTATCAGCATATAGGTAAGGAAGTAATAGAGCAAACAAAACAACAAAGTAACAGAACAAGGAACTCTTAACTATCTCTCTCTACTGCTATTGCTTCCTAGGCATATGGTCATTTGGACAAGGATTTCTTCACTTCCAAGAAAAGCTTTGTGGGTCACTCCGTTTAACTTATTGTTCGGTGCAAGAAATCCAGTACTGTAGCATCTCCAACACGCGGCTGCCTGACCTGTATTTTGTTTCATGCTCCATGTTTCCTCATGTGGTAGGAAGTTTAAGGCCTGCTTTAATGGATGAGTTTTCTTGGGCAAAGAGTACACTAGATTATGTAAAAGGAATGCTTTTTAGAATAAACTACTTGTTTATGATATAGGTTTGACCCACAGGAAATGAACAGGCCTATTTTTTAGAAAAAACAGTATCCATACAGAAGCCCAAGAAACTAAAACGTAACCTCTCACTCAGAAAGCTCTCACGGCAACCTTTCCCAGCCAGCTCCAGAACAGTGTAGAGAGATCCACTCAGACCATATTCTGACTATGCCAGCTTACTGAGGAGTATTGGCCCTGCATCACAAGTATGTTCACAGCCCACTGGCTGTGACAGCTATCAGGCTCTGCATGGACGATTAGTCTGATGTCATACAGAGACTTGGCAGGCACAACAGTCTTGGCCACTCTCTGTCTGTGATCACAATCCGAGCAGCTTCTTTAAGCGTGTCCAAAAGCTTGTGCACACCCAATGGGAATTTTGATCAGAGCATGGGAACATTGCCTTTTTGGACTAAGTAGCTGCACTGGCTGAGGGACTCTGGGAGATGTAGTACAAAAAAAGTAATGTCCCCAAGCTCTGAATTTGAATCATTTCAATACCAGTCTCACATTATACAAAACAAATGGTCTTTAAAATCCCTACAGGCTTTTTAAAAAGAGGTCTGCCATCTGGCACAAGGGGTTGTTCTTTGGAAAAGATAAAAAGTCAAAAGCCCCATTGGGCACCTAAAGCTAACTATGGATTGTGAACTACTGTATATTTTTTATATATCATTATATATTATAGTAGCATGACCCTGTTTTTCCTGCCGTCTTTGCCAATGCATTATATTCCTGCAGTTTGTGTTATGAGTGCTGTTGCCAAAATTTGGCTATTCACTCTGCTTTCCTTGTTGTTATTTTGCTAAAGATATACCTTGCATTGAACATTATATGCTGAGAATCTTAATAGCTTGAAACACTTCCCTGACTTTGCCTGTTTGTTCCATAACTGTAAATACACCATTGATCAAGTTATCTACTTGAGATGGCGAGCATATTAAATCATTTGAACTGCATTTGCATGATGACTCTGCTAAACTTGCAGGCTGTACTAGTAATTCCAGCAGTTTGAATGACACACTTGAAATTGCTGTTCGTATTTTTAAAAAGCAAAACAAAAATGCACAGGAAATGAATTGTTAGCTCTTATCCATTTCAAATTAGATTCAACACATAACTCCGAAGAGAGCACACCTAGCAGTGGTTTACATTTGTCTCCCCCGTAAGCTTTTTAATCAAAAGTAATTTGGTGTTAAACATATTGAAGCATGTTTCATTAGCTGTGGATGGTATTTGATTTATTCAGATGTCCACAACATATGTTGCCTGTGCTTTTGAAGCTGCATCATTTCCAATTGTAAATTAGGGGTTCTGCTTTTTGTTGATGTGTTGGCACATTGCCTGCTTTCCTTCTGACATGGTGTGTAAGGCAGAAAGAAAGAAAAAAACAGCTCATCTCTGGATGACAGCCGGCAGTGCTATGCTTGATTGTAGGAAGGAAGCATAAAATACTTCCTAAAGGATAACATCTCAAATTAAAGATTGTAAGATTTGTTTGTTTTAGCTCTCAAATACTTCAAATTAGGCTCCCTGAAAACCCTCTGAAAACCTGCGAGCAATAATTTTTGCAAAATGTTACCAGTATCATGAATATATAGTCTGTCTTCTTCTCTCTCTTTCTCCTTTCTCCCTATAATGAGGGAAGTAAGGAGGGAGTGGGAAAGAAAGAAAAGTCTTTGTAGAGCATGGTTTTGGTGGAGAGTTATAGTTACTTTTCAAAGAAGAAGCAGTAGAATATTTTATAAATGTATGGGCTGAACATGACAGATACAGCAACAGCAAACAGCACAGTGCTTATATAAAGACACTATCAAGTAAAGTAGACTTCTAGCTATTATAGATTGTTTCTTTTAACTTCACACACACATACACACTCTTGTACAATCTATATGAGAGTGGAAGGAAGTGCATATTACCACAAAATCCAACTTGTTTATAGGTGTGTTTATAATGAATCTCTGTGTAGCCATATACACAAAAGAAAAAGAGAAGTTTCTCTTGTACATAGGTCAGTGCTGAAAACAATCATCTCATTACAAGTGAAAGCGTGAGTGAGAGTTGGCCCTGCCATGAGGCAAAGAGGTGGTCATTTCAGGTAGAAGAGGCTTGAGACAGCAGCAGATCTCTCAGCTGACCTCCTACCTTCAGCTGAAATGCTGTCACCCTTGCCAGTGCTGGAGAGAGATCCAACCTCCTTTTTACACCTGAAATGAGAAGAGGTGCCATTTTATCCTTTGCCTTAAGAAGCCAATGTCTTGGGCCAGGTTGCTGTGACTTAAACTTTTAACTACACCTTCCTCAGAAATTGGTCAATTACCTGAATGCCAGAAGCAAGAAGGAGATGGAAAACAGGGGGCCTTTCACACTACACAGTTGTAGTGCTATGTTCCGCTTTAGCTGCTACGGCAACATCCCTGGGATTTGTAGTTTAGGGATGGGTATTTAGAATTATCAGCCAACCTCTAGTGCCTCCCCAAACTATGAACCCCAAGATCTCTAAAATGTTGCCATGGCAGTTAAAATAGAATATACTACAGTAGTATGAAAGGTGCCAGAACAACTCTCTAAATGCTTAATTACTGAAGAACTGAATTTTGTTACCCAGGGAAAGCCAAGACAGGATGCCACTGTTAACCTACTCATACAGTAGCATCCCCTTTCTCAAGAAATGACTTGAGAGCAGCATGGCTGCCAAATTTATCAGCTGTGTCTCAACCAAAATGGGGTTACCTCCAGACATATTCTCTTGTCCTCATGCCTGGACTGTCTGAATAAGCTGTAGAGATTCCCTTCTCCAATCTTTTGCAAAATGTGTAGACTTTTCTATTCTATTTCCTGAATGGTTCTGCAAGAAGGAAGTAATGTATACTTACTTTCCGCCCTGACAAACTGAGAAGGAAGGTATGACCCTGGGGGAGAGAGAGAGAGAGAATTTAGCACAATATTCTAGAATGGCAGCTACTATAGAGGTGGTTGAAAGACAGCAATCTCCTGTTAGGGCAAGAAACACACCAGAAGAGAAAGAGTCTGCTCTACCTCTAGCCATCAAGCACATTCCATTTACACCTTTATACCAATTGCTGGTATGCCAATCATACCAGCAATTGCCAGTACCAGAAAACTTGGTACCAGCAAGACTGGGCCTACCATTGGGCAGAAATGTGACCATCTCAGGCAGTAGAATTTAGATGTCATTGAAACATCGAAACATCAGTAACTGTTTGATTTGGTATGACAATGTTTTTGGTACCAAAGGTAGGGAGAGCTACTTGTGAGATGGTCTGTGTCACATGCCAAAGCAACAGGACTAACTTTAAATGCTTTGTACCTCGATTTGAGAGGGTGGGATCTAGCCCTGGGTATCAAAATTAGCAAGCCTTAAGTACTGTATATTTATGTAAACACAAGTCCAAAAGGGCTTGTTTTCTTAGAATAGGTCTCAGATTCTCACTAGAAGTTGAGATGAGAATACTCTTGCATCTTGCAATGCATAGCTAGGTAGGAGGATTTTCACCAGGTGTGATTCTTCTGGATAATCCATGAACCCCAAATCCTAAAGCATTCTGGCCAACAGTATCTCTTGCTTCTCTGAAATATCTGCTCCCACCCACCTTTCTGTGTTTCTCTTCCATGTTAATTTTGAGAAGTCTGAGCTGTAAAGTATAATTACTTCATTGATTGTTTTTATACAGCTGATATGCTATTCCAGTTACAGTTGCCCTTTAACCGTAGTCCAGAAACGGCTGCTGTAATACAAGGATGATCCCGTAACATAGCAAAGATCCATAAAGTTTAAAAAGCAATTGTGCAAAATCGCCAGTTCTATGAGCCCATATCTATTAATATAAAATATGACCATATAAAATATTCATTTTGCAACATAATCAGGGCTGATTGAATTAATGGCTTTGTGATGAATCACTCCCATACACTCTACACCAGCAAGACTGCTAAGAGAACCTAAACTACTTTTTCTCCAATGAGGAAGAAGCTATTCACTTAATAAATAGCACCATCTAGTGGATTTAACATATAGATAAAATTGCTCATATACTTGGTAATTCAGAAGAACAACTAGGTTATTGGGAAGAAATTTTGGACTCAAGCCCCTTTGTATAATGAAGAGCCCAAAAATGTGTAGACAATTGAAAAAAACATGATGGAGTAGGTATATTCTTCTCTCTCCCCTTATAATCTTTAGCCTAACACATTTTGCAGGTTTCTGAATGCTCACTGAGTTTGGGCAGCTTATTATTCCACTGGAGTATCTGCAGCTCTCCAGTACTGGTCAGACTCCATCATTCATCAGCCCTATACAGAAAGCTATTAATAAGGTATGATATTCAATAACATCAGCCAAAGTTTTCAACCCCTGCTTTAAGTAATTTGTTGTGTGCCTTAAAGTTTTTTCTAACTTCTGACAATCCTAACTCAAGCCTCATGGGATTTTCTTGGCATATTTTTTCAAAGTAGACTTGCCATCACCATCCTCTGAGGCTGTGAGAGTTTGACTTGCCCAAGGTCACCCAGTAGGTTTCCATGGCTCAGTGGGAATTTGAACCCTGGTCTCCAGTCATATTCCAGTGCTCAAATCACTACACCATGTTGGCTTCTTTTTAATAATAATAATAATAATAACAACAGCAACAGCAACAACAATAACAATAACAACAACAACAACAATAACTGTCTGTCTATGTGTTTCATCTCTTTCTTCTCCCAAACTTGCACAAAATTATCAAACAACAAGAAGAAGTCTTATTGAGAAAATATCAACATGGCTTTTGCAAAGGTAAGTCCTGTCTCACTACTATTTTAGCATTCTTTGAAAGTGCCAATGAGTAAGTGGACAGAGACATTGTTTGCTTGGACTTCTGAAATGCTTCTAAGTCTCTCAGCAAAGATTCCATAAAAATGGGATAAAAGATTCTTTTAGGGACCTATAACTGGTTAAAGAACAGAAAGCAGAAAGCACAAATAAATTGTCAGTTCTCACAAAGGAGAGAAGTCAGCAGTGGAGTCCCCCAGCTGTCTCTATTGACACCAGTGCTCTTTAAGAACTTCATAAATAGTCTAAAGCTAAGTGTAAGCCAGCAGGAAGCCATGTTTGCTCATAGCACTACTTTTTTAGTATGGTTAAAAACAAAGGGACTGTGAGGAGCTTCAGTTTGATACCAGAGTTTGCAGATCTATTCTCACTCTTGGGTGCCCTGGAAATTTACTGCCTAAGCAAGCCTTCAAATGGTAGTCTGCTATCACCCCAAAAGTACCCCAAAAGTACACTCAGGCCCTTTCCGCATGAAGTCAAAAAAGCAAAATTGGAACAGGTTGCAGCCGGTCAGGCCCCATGTCTCTGCACAACGTCGTCATAATTACATAGTTATTTCGTTGCAAAACATCGTAAGTACGCAATTTTCTACCGATGGGAAAAATCCATTTGTAGTGCCAATACCGCTGTAATCCCATCAGCCATCTTAATGCAGAAATGTTATAGCGCATCATCTCAGTTCAGAGGCGGCACCAGGGGGTTGTGAGTGTTCCCAAATTGTCCCCACCCACAAGTACAGTTGTCGTCATTTTTGGTCGCCATTTTATGCTCTATGTGATGAGAATTCTGATAAGTGTGGAAAGGGGTTTTAAGGATTATTATTAATCTTATTATTATTTAGTATAATTTTTTTTTGCTGTAACCGTTTATCTACATTTTTCTGAATTGTTCCTCCTTCAGTAATGCTCCCGTGAAGACAACAGAAGACAACAATGGCAGCAAACACTGAGGGGCTTTCTCTTCTTAAGTTCTCTGCCATGGGTATGAGGGGACCATAGAGGAATCAAGGATTGTGGGAACTCAAGATCCATCATCATCAGGTAAGGTGGTA